>OMLM01008247.1:0-26262 GCA_900302695.1 Helostoma temminkii
TACAAAAGCTTGGGGGGCCCTGGAAGTCTGGGTTCCTGGTGCAGTTGCCTGCATTCCTTGGTTGGTAATCCAGCCCTAGAATCCTCACACCTGAACATTACTGGTGTTTCTTAATCCATAGACAGGCATAAGATCCTATAGTCGAGGCACCACAGACGAAGGAGCATAATTTAACCTGACATTAACAGCATGCTCGTACAACATCCTTACTGTACAAGTGACTTGAACCTGGTCAACAAATTGCACAATTTCATTAAATGTTAGTCACGAACAATTTTTAATGGAGGGCGATGTGATGACCTCTTTTCTTTCACCTGGCTTTTGTAAAAATCTTTCCATATCCTTGTCTTTGTCTTCTGAGAGTTTGCTGTTGTGTCTAGATATTATATATTGACGAGTCTTCTCTGCTTCTCTGTTCTTATCTTTCTGCTTTCTCTTTGTCACTCTCCCCATTATTCACTCTCTCTCCCTCTTTTTCTATTTCTACTGCCTTTCATCATCCATCTCCTGCTTACACCAATATTCATCCACCACCATCTCTGCTCTCAACCGCTGTCTCTCTTTCCGTCCTCCCCATATTTATCACAATCTCTTCCTCGTTTTTGGCTGCTGTTTTGTCTGTTTGCTCCTCATCCATTCCCTTATTCTCTTTCTGTCATAATGACTTGAGCTCCTTTTCCTTAATGTATGACTGTCCTCTTCTTTCTTCACTGCTTCTTCTCTCCTTTCCCTCCAGACCCCACAGCCATGTCGCCGTCTTCAGGGGTGGACCACGCAGTGATCGGAGGAGTAGTGGCTGTTATCGTCTTCATCCTACTCTGCCTCCTCATCGTCCTCGGCAGATACCTCATCAGACACAAAGGTCATCTGCTCACACACACGTCCACACACAGACACACGAACAGACTCATGCATGCATGCATGAGTGTACACGGAGATACACTTCCATAAATATGGATACGTGCATACCATGACACGTACAACCACAGACTCCCACAGGAATGTGAATTCACTCATACCTAAATATAAATTCTAAGCATAAACATCACTTACTTTACTCACAAAGCAAAATAAGAAAATAAATAAATGATGTTTATTCATTGGCTTTTAATAAATTTTGGTTCATGACTTAATGTGAGATTAGATTTCATGAAATCAGCAAAGTTTCAGCAGCATATTTTAGTTATATGACCAAATGTGGGATTAAAAGTGATGTGGTAAAAATGTAATTGCTTCCTGACCTGATAAGTGATTTACTTACTCAGCAGCTGTGCTCTGCCTTTTCTCTTTCTATTTACTCATATTCACTTTTAGAATACAAATGAACAAAGCAAACAAATAATAATTGAAACAGACATATTCTAATCTAGCATTTAAAGGGTAGTTTAGATGTTTTGGTACCCAGTAAGTGCTGTTGCAAACACATGCCCATGGTGAGACAAACTCTATACCCTGATCTTGGTGCCTCCATCTTGTTCAAGGTATTGGACACAAATACCTGATGCCTTGTCTTCTAAGAGGGATCACATCCACATGTCTGTGCTAATGACTCACTCTGGTTGTTTAAGCACCTGTGCAAATGTTGGAATGGTATCTGGGGAGTGAATAATGTGAACATGCTCACTAGTACTTTTAGACAGAGATCCTAGTATATTGCTGTTATTGATTGCTTTTTATAAAGGCTTTAGTTTGCACTAAACTCTGACATCCCAGTGTTGTTAACACACAGCTTACAGGTTTCCAGTATTACAGGCATGACATATAGCACATATGCTAGAAACACATTGCAATACCAGTGTTGTTTTCAAAAACAATGGTAGATGTATAAATGAGCTTCTCTTCCTTTTTTCACAATTGAGTCCAACTTGATAAAGACAAATTTTTCCATTGAGTACAACACAGTTGGATGCCACAAGACATCCTGAATGTTGCAGGAGAAACGGTGAAACTCTCAAAGCACATTTCTATGTACAGCTCTGGAGTAGGCAGGTAACTGGTTTGGTTAAGGTTGGGGTTTGGGTTAAGCAGAGTCCAGGATCAAAAATCCATGTTGGCACTCACTTAAAAGTATTGTAGACATACTGTACCAGTATGGTATGTATCCAAAACATTGTAAGAAAAACACAGCAAGGTGGGATACCTGTAGACTATTGCTAAATGCTGTGATTTATTTAAAGGCTTACTGGTGCCCTGTTAAATATTCATGTGGAGGTCAAAAACAAATTAATGTATTTTGTTTAAAACCAGATGCTTAAGTCGCATGTGCATATTGTATGTCTGTTTCAATAGCTTTACTGTGACAACACACTGATATACATGCTATTCTTTAAACAACATTAAAATATCGTATTGGAATCAGTAAGTATGCAATGTGCATGATCAAAATTTTACTTGAAGTACAAAAGTAAAAGTCCTCCACTAAGAAAACAGCGTATTTTAAATAACATGGAATTTGTTGGTGTTGATAACATAGATCTAAAAGTCTAGTCCAGATTCTCAAAGGTGAAAATTATGGCACAAACATGTTGTTACCTACCGACTGCGGAACAAAAACAGCAGTTAGTAAAGGTGGGGCTGATTTTAACTATCTTAGATAGTAGGGATCCAGAAATGATTAGTTTAGTTTAATTTTTATTAAAATCTACACTTTAAAGTTCCTGTGTTTGACGGGAATCTCATTTGTCCTCCCTCTCTCTCTCTCTCTCTCTCTCTATCTCTCTCTCTCTCGCTCTGTCTTTTACATTCTTGGTCTCTTTTTCTCCTTTTTCCTTCCACAGGAACGTATTTGACCCATGAAGCCAAGGGCTCAGATGATGCCCCAGACGCCGACACAGCCATCATCAACGCAGAGGGAGGCCACTCCGGAGCAGAGGACAAGAAGGAGTACTTCATCTAGCTGTGGACAGAGCAGTGTAGAAAGGGAGCGGGAGGAGGAGGAGGAAAAGGAGGAGGAAAAGTTGGAGGATGCGGAGTAAAGGAGAAGGGGAGGAATGAAGGAAAAAAAACTCCATTTTGTTTTCATGATGCTTCAGTTCGCCCGTTTGGAGGGATGATAAAGGGGAAGGGGGGGGAAAACTGTGGGCAACATAAAGATAAGATTCAACTGTTACTACCCTCTTTGCATTGATACAGGGAAGTGAGATTTTGCACTGACGTATGGACGAACTGAAGATACACACTAAAACAAACATTACATGAGGTGGTGTTGGGGTTTTCTCGCACAGACTTGAACGCTCGTAGATGCTTAGATTAACAAACACGAGCCTCCTACTAACACGTCCGAATTGCAACACATCAAAACATTCATACACAAGCATCATATCCTATTTCTGATCGTCAGCGCCTCGAAAAAGTAAAATTGTAATTCACATTCCGGCATCTCAAGCTGATATTTCACTTTTCATCACCATGCCAACCTGTCTCCTCAACATTTTAACCAAACCAGCTCCGACCTTTCACATTTTTGTCCTCATTCCCTCCATCAAATAAGACAGCATCTCTCTGTAAACATCCTAGCGGCAATGAAATCCATCCAAAGCAAATTATTACTGACAAACATAATCTCCCTCTCTCAAAGTTTAATCTTTTTATGCCATCAAACCTCTTCCTGCGTCCTCACACACTGGTATGAGCCAATGGATTTCCCACAATGCAGCACCACACAACATGAAACTCTCATGCAAAAATAGCATTCCTGCCTTGTGCTACCAAGCCAAGGGGCTCCGGTATACATATATAAATATATATATATAGAATTATATAGCATTCTTTTTACTTGACAGAAAATGTTTCTTGTGCTGTAAATACACTTTCTCCCTGTCCTCTTTCTACCTTCTGTCTCTCCTCCCTCTATCCCTCTCTTCTCTCTCTCTCTCTACATCTTCCTCTCTTCTGTATCTCACACGGTGTTACTGCATTACAGTAACGTATATACTCTAAAAAAAAGCCTGCCTGTTTTTACTACATGCGTGGAAATGCAGAATCAAAAATATCAGTATCTGGGGAAAAACATACAAGTAACAATGATGTTGCAATGAAAACTAACATTAACTGCAAATATTTGTATGAGGAACATTGTCCTTCTTATTTTTGTTTGTTCTTTTATTCCTTTTTTTGGGACTAATGGGAGATTTTCTCTCAAAAGTATCTCAGTGTGTTACCGTCAGTGTTAACAGTTTACAGTGTCTGTCAGTTTGTCAGTCTAGGAGTCCATAAATTGAGTTTCTGTCATGAGTTTGAGGTCTAGGATTTTGAGGCTGTTTTTTTTTTCCATGCACCATGTTCAGTGCCACCTTTTGCTCCTTGTTTTGCTGGCCCTCTTTCCAAAACTGTAGCAATTGAACCCAGCTTTTAAAAGGTGTCAGAGTATTTGGTGGAGTTTTCCTGGAGAATTACTGCCTGGTGTTCATGCTCATGGACCGCTGTGGTCTTCTTTCCACTTGGCACTGTTGAACATACCACTTGAATCTGCCATTTTTCTCCCTGCAGCAGACTGCTTGTCTTCACGCGGACGCCTGTAACTTTGTTAAGTAGTGACATTGTGACTTCCTCTAAGAAGCTGGCACAGTCGCTGCTTCAGGGAGGTGAAAAAAATCCTCGTTTGCATTCCACTATGGAGCCAAACACGACTGCCTACATGCATTATGACAAACGTCCTGGCAAAAAAACCTTTCTATTATTGTTTCTTTTTCTGTCTGCATGTGTGTGTTTTCGCAAGTAGAAATCATTCTCCAACTTAGCAAAAAGTTCCCATAAATGGACTGTGATTTTATTAAGGTTGTGAGTTCGCCCTGGCACTGGCAAGCTTCACTTGGCCTGGTCGTGGAAATTGATTGCAATCTAACTAAGAGGCTCTGGGCTCCAGACTGTACACATGCCAAGGTTTGGCTTTGTGGGCAGGATGCCAAGCTGAAGTCTGGGCTCTGCTAACACTGAAGAAAGTCATTTAGGAATTTAAACGTCCTCTTCTCTTTTTCCCTCTGCTCCACTCATCCATTTCTTTTCATTCTTTAATCAATCATCCTGTCTGCGTCCTCATCCACCTTGACCCGTTTTCACCTCTCCTCATCGCTCCTTCTCCCTCGTTTTCCATGCTCCATCTCTGATCGATGTGTGATTCTCCTTTGCTGGTCTCTGTGTCATTCAGGGGTCCACGTGTAGACGTACAGTAGAAGTAGCTCCTCTAGGTTTGCCAGCATGCTCATGGCTCTTCGTAGCACTTGATGGGAGTGTTTTGGAAGAGGAATCCATTTGCTGTTGTCAGTCTACCTGTAGACAGCTATGTCTGTGATAGTTTTTGTACCCTTTTTTTGGGAACGTTCAGGGATTGTGCTTTTTGTACCTTTCCCCACATTGTCGTTAACTGCTTTCGAGCCGGCTGCTTAAAGGGCAAGTAGCACGGCTAGTGTGTCTATAAGCTAGCTATACTACAGAAGGTTTCCTGAAGCGGGGTCAGCTGTTGTGTTTTTCTTTTTAGAGCTCTTGATTAGAATTTGGGGTTGCTAAGTAAACTCTGTAGTAAACACACCATAAACAGTTCTTGAATTCTGTTGAAGATGTTTGGGAGTGCACCAGAGAACTTTCAACTTATTAAGATGAATATCTGAAGAATTCAGATGACTGTTCGTTGTATGTTTGCTCTGCAATACTCTACTGTCTTTCACAGTAATCATGTGTGCAGATGAGAAAATAGGTCTTGTCTCAGAGAGCTGTTTGTCCACTTTGAAGAGAAACCTTTGATTTGTATTTAACACCAGTCTAGTTCTACTTTGTAAATGGATAAAGGAACAGCTGCCTCATACTCAACAAAGTGTAGTGTCTTTAAAAACTAATGGACCTGTATTTGCCTGTAATTCATTGTCCTGTCTGTCTTAGTTAATGTGCTAGCATGTAGCTTGCATGAGAAACAGCTGGAACTGTAGATAGTGTTGGAGATGAGAAATGCCAACAAGCTTCTCTCCTGAGACAAGAATCCCCCTGCTGTTCTCTGATCTGCAAACTTAGACCATGTCCCAGTTAAACCCATCTGTACTGTATCTCCTCAACACTGCAGTCCTCACGATTACACTGAGGCAACTAATAGTGTAGGACTCTGCCTTTCCCTCCACTGCTACCATAAAATGACATAGGAATACAATTGTACTAAACTGGGACATACATCAGTCCAGTTCATATTTCATTGCATCAGTGCAGTAATGACTAGCTGTCACCAGATGCCAGCAAACAGCAGCTTTCTTGTTCCTCTTCAGTCAGACCTAGCTGTCCAGCCCCACCTCTGCATCTTCTGGCAGTCGCACACTAGCTGCCACTCATCGCTTTTGTTTTTGTAGTATAAACAAATTGATTTTAAATTATGTTTTGTAAAAGGTGTGCATAATCTTAAATGTGTTACTTTCAATCAATTGATAATCATTTTCTTTTTTTTTAATTAGATTTTTCCAAAACTTGAAGGTTAGAAATTTAGTTTTTGCATATTTTATTATTTCAGCAACCATTTTTATATAATTTCATGTATATAGTGTTGCCTTTACTCAGTACTCTTACAGGCGCACCCATACACACTGCAAACAACCTTTGGGTACACATACATCCACACACACATATCTGGATATGCACGGCAGGCATGATGTCTGTGACTATAGTGTATTTGTACATATGTGTGTGTATGTGTGTTTGTGTATGAGTGTGACGTGTGTATTAATTGACCTGACCAGACTCCAGAGACACTCGTATGCGTATTACATTCACAAAAATGTTATTTTGATGACAAAAAAATGTCTTTGTTATTTTGGATGACGAGTCTTCCTTTTGAATAAATATCCATATCACATAAGAATAGTGCTGTCATGTATGTTAATTTGTACTATGGCTGATGATGTCATCAACGCGAGACCCAACCGCATGCTGTGGTGGGTTTGCGTCTGTTGGCTGTTATGTTCATGAAGTATTTGTTTTATTTGTTTTTTTGTTAAAATACCAGTTCAGTTGTTGATTCAATAAACAAGCATTTGGGTTAATTTTTCCTGTCTGGTTGTCTGTTCTTCCTGTTCAGAAGATTTCAAATTAAAATTATCCTCTAAAATAATAAAATGGTTAAATGAGGGGTGTGTTAAAGTTTTTAAAACATAAAAACTCACATACTGTATAATGTACACACCAAACTCATTCATTCTGTTTTAATAATTTAGTATTACAAAGAAGAACTGTGTTGGTCATCCAGGTGTAGTTATCTGGAAGCTGAGTTCTGATAAATGAACTACTTTGTTGTCCAGTCAAAACATTTTACTTGGTAATAGGGAAACATTTACACTCCATCCCTGGAGGATAAGTCTGGGTCCCTGACTACCTTCGGTTGGTTCGGTCAATTAAAATAGATTTTGTGAGAAACTGTGTAAATACCTTTTTTCAGCAAGTATTGTTTTATTGACTGTATAGAAATATTGTGAATATGATCTCTTGAATAAATAATGGATTTAAAAATATAGTTACAATTACTGTAAAAGTTCAACAGGGCACATGTAACCATATTCCATATTTTTTCATGTGCAGTTCAAGAAGTGCCCAACAGAGGGCAGTACAATGCAATAATTTAAATACCATGTTGAAACAAAAAAGGTTTTTAGATTATTAGATTAGACAAACCACCAACAGTCATTCTCTCTATATTTTAAATTTCAATACAGGTTTTCATTAGTCCTTATCTAATTATTTCTAATATATAGCTCTCAGTTGTCAGATTGTGTTTTTCATTCCTTGTAATTTTTTTTTTCTTTTTGCCATTTTCATCTCTTAAAAAAATGAAAATAATTTTTTCTTAGAAAAACATAAATGGTGAGTTTTTTTATTAAACCAGTGTTTAATAAAAAATTTAACATGCATGGGTCAAAAAACAGTCAAATGTTTATTGCACAATACATCTGTCAACAGTGAACACACGCTGTGCAGATGTTTTTCTGTTGTCCTTATGTCTTTATATTTTTGTTAATAGTTTTGTGTCTTTCAGCTGTGTTCTGTGACCTTCAAACAAGAAATACAAGAAAGAAGGAAACTGAACAGTCACTTCATACAGAGACATTACAAGCCTACACTGTGCACAGGCCCAGGAAGTCCAGGGGCCCTGGGCCTGTGCCCAAGTGACACAGTGGATTCCTACATAAACTATTAGACATACATGTTATAGTGACCTGTAATTAAACACTGTAAAGTGTCATATTATATCTAGATCAGATCAGATCGGTTTATTTGTGATGTGCAGGTTCACACTCAGTCAACAATGCAATCAAATGCTTATAAAGGGAACCAGCCAACTCACTTGTAAAAAAAATAGAATAAAAATAAAACAGTGTCATCTATGTGTCTATCTATCCTGCCAAGGGTACACCACAATATTGCGTTTAAGCTGCACTCAGTTGTGAATTTAAAGTTTAAAACGCAGTTCTGTGCACCGCCACTGGAGCGCCCTCAGCCGCTCTATGGAGCCCGAAACGGGGATCTGGAGAGGGGAGGCGTGCAAGAGAGGGAGGGGGTGTGATTGTATGAGAGGAGGGGGGGTACAGACAGTGAGAGAGAGGGAGAGAGAGTGTGTGTCCTTTTTAATGGGAATCCAGAGCACACAGAGGAAAAGGGACGCACGCTGAAAAACCAAAAGAGCAGGCAAAGAAGTGAGACTTTTTTTACGCACGTGAAAAAGCAGTGAAACGACTTAAACAAAGGAAAAGACGAGAGAGGGAGAGAAGCGCTGGGGTTTTCCTCTGTATTTGGCTGCTTTCACTCTCATGACTCAAAGAGGATTCCAGTTAAAATCACCCAGTCGGGAGGAATTGATGGTGTCTTTTCGGGGAAGCAGAGCCGAGGGGAGCAATCTGAATGCGCTCGGCTGAACCATGCCAGCCTTGTGGATCATAACTTTGGCGATCACTTTGAACCAAGGTGAGAGATGCTTCAACTCAGTCTGAGCGGGCTACGGCTCGAACAACACCGGAAAGTTCATTCTAATGTGCGAAATTCGCTTTGCGTTCACCCGACTTCTTTTCTCTGCTGTGTGCTCTTTGTGTGCGTCTTTCTGTCTGTGCTGCCAGCGCCGGTGTGCGCGTGTGTATCTGTCAGTGAGTTCGCGCGCGCGTTGCTGGTGCGCGTGCACGCGTGTAAATGTGTTATGTTGTTATAGATTTGTGCTGCCCCGGACATCATCATCATCACAGCCCAGTGGCGCTGAAAGGCAAAGAGTCGTGGGGTGTTCAGGGTCTTGGCTCTGCTGGAAAAAAATGGGATTTAGAGTTGAAACAGAAACAGTCCATGCTCGGTGCATTTATTTTCCTAAATCACACGTTGATTGGAGAGATTTGAAGCATCTGCACACATTACTTTGACGTGACCTTTGAAACGCATGAATGGATATATTTGGTTGACACATACAAACGCAGTGTGGGTCAGCAGAGGATGCGTTACAAGCACGCGCATGCAATCAAACACACACACACACATTGCGCATAACCTGCCAGCCGGGGATGATTGATGAGGCGAGGATCCATTGCACAGTCTGTCCGCCCGGCTTTGACACGAATCACACTGGATCAATTTTTCCAACACACGTGCGCACACACTAACGCACGCGCCAGCCACGTGCATTCCTTAAATCTCAATATAAGTGTTTTTTGGGGGTGAGGGAGTGTGGAGGGAGACAGTGGAGAGCAAAGACCAGCGCAAATGTCCCTCGAGAGAGAAAGTCGGTGCGTGTTAGAGAGAGAGAGATAATAGAGCCCTCTTAGCATGCAGGTAGAGTCTCGTGCGCTCGTGCTCGTGCCAGTCAGCGCAGTCCCGCTCCTGAGGTGCAGGTGCCAAGAAAAATTCATATTTTACCGAGACATATTCACTGGACTGGAGGAGAGCCCCATTACTAATATTAATGTCCCTGTTTATCGATCACCCTGATAGATTGTCCTCTCTCCACACACACACACACACTCAGTGAGAAAGAGAAATGTGAGTTTGTGTGCTTGTCTTAGAGGGCAGTCATGACTCCAAAGACAGAGGTGATTAATTGATGATGAGAACAGTGTAGCTGTGTGTGTGTGTGTGTGTGTGTGTACCTGCCTCCGCACCTGGGTCTCTGGTGCCACGGGCTGCCAGTGTGATGAACCACAGACGGTTATCAGCCTAGACAGACAGTCAGAGGAGCTCCCAGGCTGGAGCAGAGCTGACCACCTGAGTAGAATAAAAAAGAACATTATGGCTTTATGCAGTAAGGTGGAAGACAGTGATGTATGTAAAGTGAAAAAAAATGAAAATGGGTATCAGATTAGATTTATTGATGTGATGATAATGAATATACAATCAATAGATCATTTAAGGATCTCAGATTAATTGAGATTAGAGATATTATGAGTTCTGGCTATAATTTGATAAAAAGAGGGAATTAGGAAAGTCTGATTTTTCCACAGATGGAGAATTAAACTGAACAAAACGAAAGCGAAGCTAAGCAGAACAAAAGAAGAATAAACAAGACAGAAAAGAGTATAAAGAAAAGAGAACACAGGTCAGACCAGAGCGAGACAAAACAGACCATGACAGAACAAAACGAAAGAAAATAGATCAGAAAAATGAATAGAAAAGAAGGAAAACTGAACAAAACAACAGAACCCACAGCTCAGAAACATAACGTGAACAGCAGAGATCAGTGCAGAGCAGCAGATCCATGTCTGCAGCTGAGCTCATGTAAGCCTGTAAATGTGATCAGAGTGAATCTGTCCCTTACATGCAGCAGCTGTAGCTTAATGTGTATTTAGCCTGTTTGTTAGCCTCTTCAGGTGTCTGCTGCCTGCTTTCCTCCGCTGACAGCTCTGACTGTCTCTCTCTGAGCAGCCTGATTTACTGCTCAGTCCGGTGTTGTGTCTGGCTTCCTAATACAGGCCAACTACATCTCTGTGTGGTTGACCGCATGTCTGTGGGCCTCTGTAATTACCATTCGTCCCTGCATGTGTATATGTGTTGGGTCTGATGTAGCGCTGTGCTGCCAGCGTTAGTCTGGCCACAGGCGAGGAAGCCTGTTTCTCACAGTCAGTTCTTGAACAGCACTTTTGCTTGAGCTGGACATTTTTGTAGCCTGATCATGCAAGCAAAGCAATTCCTGCACTGCAAGCACCTGTCTTCTCTCTCTCCTCACTCTCTTTCGCACACACATCCACTTTCTTTTTCTCCCTTTTGCCCCCCCCCTCCTTTTCTTCCCAATCTGTTCTCCCGTCACAAGAATAGAACCGAGGCGCAGATGTAAAGAGACAGGCCAAAAGACAGAGAGATGGAGTCAGAGAGAGATGAAGAAAGGAAGAGACAGCGGGGTTCAGTCCTAATCTGTTGACAAGGGAGGATGTTTGAGGATAAACAGAGGCTGAGCAGGATCGCTCAGGAAGCAAGAAGAGAGAAAGACGCAGGGTCCTGTTGGCTTGAGTCTCTGCTTCAAGAGCAACCCAGCTGGATTATCAATGTTTGATAGTTTACAAAGGCTCAAGTTTATACCCAAAGTGGGCTCCAGAGGTAACAAGGGTTCACCAGAAAGCACTTTCAAAATACACCTCAGAATGCTGTAAAAACAGGACTTGCTATTCAGTCGTTTGCCTTTCATTCAAAACATCTCCAAGAATCAACAGTAGGTCCAATTTACAACTTAGCACTAGATGTGGATAATCAAGAATTATTCTACTTGCACTGGCTTTGATTGTTTCAAATGCAAGTCCCTAAAGTTACATTTTGTACTATCACTGTTGTTCAATGCACAAACCAGCTGGAGATTGTCTTCCTTTTGGTGAATTGTAACATCTGAAGCTCCACTGAGGAGCATTTCTAGCATGAGCAGCCTCAGGGTGCATCAAACCCCCAACCTTACCCATTAGTGCCATGCTGTACCGATCATGTCATAAAAGAAAACATAAAAGGCTGCTTTAATTGGGTTGTTAAAATTAATTTTAATTAATAAAAGCTGTACTCTCAAATGAAGATAATTAGAAATGGCATGGCGAGTCTTCCTTAAGAGCAGAGCGGTGGTTCAAACAACAGCAGCAGCGGAGTTAAGTGTCTGTGTGTGGCCTTCATCCTAAAGCCCCGCAGTACCTGACAGATCTGATATCTTTATGGCAGGAGAAGTGTAATCTGAGGTGACAAGGAACAGCAATTAATAGAAATAAATAAAATAACTAATGCTATTAGACATCACTTAATTCTCTGTGAGGCTAAAATGAAAACAGCAAATTCCCACTCCCCTCCCTTTGCATGGGCAGAGGTGTGTGTGTTTGTGGGAGTGAAAGAGTGAAGAGTATGCAGATCCTAACATAGAGTGTCAACTGGTATTAGGACTGACACTCGTTGATCCAGCAGATAAGTCAGCCTGAATAAGGGAAGAGTACTAGACTGGGAAAGAGGAGAGGAAAATGTAGAAAATACATTAGAAAGTTTGCAGAGATATAATATAATAAAAATAAAATAACCACTAGATAAGGGTTTAGAAGAAGAGGAATAGGGGTATAAGGCAGGTTGAGGACATACAGTAAGAGATGTTAGAACTGAAATACAAGGACAAAAGAAGAAGGGAGATGCAGTAGTTTAGTAGTATTGGTGAGTGCAGGAGGAGAAAAAAAGAAGAACTCATGGAAGGAAGAAAGTTAAATAAAATAGACCTGTGATTTGAAAAAGTAGAGGAGAGAAATGTAGGGAGGAAAGGAAGGGGAGGAGAAAAAGCTAACTGAAGTGAATAGACAAGAGGCGTATGGCTGAGGAGTGGGGGAGAGCAGGAAGAGAATTTGTGTGGGTAATGAGGATGTGTGGGTAAAAGTGAGGGGACAGAGGAGAAATGAGGGGGATGGAGGGGAGAAGGGGAACAAACAGAAAATGAGGCCAGGAGTGCGATCCAGGTAAAGAAATGAAAGAAAAGGAGAAAAATGAAAAAGAGAGCCAAGATGGGAAGCGTAAGATTTATGTATGGAGAGGAGTGAAGTTAAGGAGCAAGAAAACTAGGAGTAGATGAGGAGAGAGATGAGAGAGTAGAGGAGGAGGTGAGGAGAGAGTAGAGGAGGAGGTGAGGAGAGAGGACATGCTCATGGAAGAAAAAAGAACAGGGCAGGGAGATGCAGTGTGGATGGGGGCAGGAGCGAAGTGCAGAGGAAGAGTGGGAGCCAACAGGAGAGAAGGAGGAGGAGAGCAGAGTTGGGGAGCAGAGATTTATGTGTGGAGAGGGTTGCAGCAAGGGAGCAGAGGGAAACAGCCAGGCCTATTATAGATGGGGCTCTCCTGGGAGAGAAGGGCCTGGAGTTTTCTAGGCATTTCCAGCATATTTCTCCACTGTTCAAAGCAGCACGCTGCAATGCACAAAGCGCTGCCCTCGACAGAGTCCTCAGCCCTCCAAGGATAAATAAAGTGGGTTTCCTTTCTGTGCATGAGTATTCAATAAAAGTGATAAAAGGCTGGAAGTAACCCTCCTTAGCTTTTTTGGAAGGGAAAGTGAGAAACCAAACTGGCCACCATCTCCAAGGAGAAGCTTTCAAAGAAATGTAGACATCAAGTATGAAAGCACCAAAAGCATAAAAGTGTTTTCTTTTATATGAAGAAAAAATGTCAACAAAAAGGGCTGCGAGATCAAATAAGCTGAGTGTGGAGGTAGTTTATGTTTCTGCTTCTGCCGCTCTCTCTGTGTCTTTGTCTGCCTGTGTTTTCTCTCGCTCACTGTCTGAGAGTCTCGTGTGTAGAGGTGAGAGAGAACAATTGAATGGGCCTCCCACATAAAATCCATTCAGAGACATCTTAAGGAATAAGAATGAGAAATTGTCCGACACAGTGAATTAAATCAATCTGATCCATTACAAGATCACTATCACAAGGTTTTCCCTTTTGTCTTTGCCCTGGATTATTATTATGCATACTGCTGAATGAGTGTGTGTGCGTGCCGTGTATGCGTGTGTGTTTTTGTATGCACACTGTACAGGCACTATTTCATAACATATGTAGCACTGTGTTACATGCAATCAATGAACAGTTACTCAGTTAAGTGATTCCTGTGTAATGAACTAAGGACTTTTACTAGAATGTGCATCGTAGTAGGTTAGAGGTCTAAGATGAGTTGCACAAAACTGCAGCATCACTTCATATGTGGCCAGGAATCTTTGTCAAATGTCGTCCCCTTTGTTCTTCCCTCTGCATACTTATTGTCCATCAAAAAATAAGGGAAAAGTAATCTTAAAAAGTGCTATAAAAATAGTATCAAGATCTGTTAAGCACTGAAAGCTGGCATCAGATCGATCCTCTTGTTTACTTATTCTTTTCAGATTTCAGTTCCAGACGTCAATAACAAAAATAACACATTGTAAATTTCATTTTGGAAAACCACAGGTATGGTTTTTCAGATAAAACTTGAGAATTTATGTTGCTTTAATTCAATGAAAATTTGTAGAAGTAGTGTGAGTAAATTGTACTGACACCAAACTTGTTATGTTGTTGACTTTTCTTTCTTTTGGACAAGTGAAAGTATTTTTGCCACACTACATAATCAATTTGGAGATCACGATCCACCACATACAAAGTAAATTTATTAAAAGATGATGTTCGTCAGTGCCACGCAGGGGTGTACAATATGCAAAATTGAATCAAAACCCACCTTAATTCACTGCGTCACCCGAAAGTGCACGCAATATGACCAAGTTCAGGTAGCCAGGAAGAACCAACCGCTGTGCAAATTCCTGAATGAAAAGCTTGAGTGAGCGGTAAATCAGGCCCTAAACCAGCCAAGGTACCTGCACAAAAATACATTCAGTGAACTTTAGTGCAATAATTGTGCAAAAACTGCACCTTAAGACAAGAAAAGCAACAGCTGGCAACTCACATAAAGTCAATCTGTGTTTCATGTTGTTTTCATATTAATAACAGAGTTTCAAGTAGTAACACATGTTCTCCTTAATTTTGACATTACAATCCATAAGCAACAATTAGTATCCAAGATTATTAACAAGACAAATAACAAGAGTGAGCTATTAATATTTTCTGTCCAAATTGCACACTATATCCAATACTATAGAGTACCATAGTAAACCTCAGCCACTGGTCTATGGACCAGTTATGGGTCAAGTAACAGCTACTATGAGTCTGTGAAGAATCATTATATTCATATTCATATTCAGGCAGGGAAACTAATTCTATAAGATTTGTGTAGTGATTGGTAATTGCCTTAAAGTAGACATAGTCTATTATGCTGTGTCTTTTCCTCATCACTGCTTGTCACATCCACAGCAATAAGATACCGACTTCAAACTCATACTGCAGATCATCAGTCTGTCATCACCCTCTCAAATCTGTTCTGTTTACTGCATTATCTGGCTGACACAGGTAAAAAAACATCTCATGAGTTTCTTTGAAGGGCCACAAGAATATTTTATTCAAAATAAAAATGATCTGTGTTGTCAAAGTTTTGCATTTCTGCTCTAAGACATTATGTTACACTAAACTAGTGACTGTATACATGTTACCATATCATCACATGTCAAGTGTTTCCTTTCATCCTTGTCTCACCACGCAGTTACTAATTCAATGGAGACAGCATGTCAAGTTAAAGCTTTCTTAAAGGAAAAGTTTCTAATATTTAATATTCTCTCTTTCATTCTCAAAAGTCCAATGTATGATGAACAGAATCCTAATTTTCTACACCCTACAGACTTTGTACTAACTGGCTCCAATTTCACTTAATTTAACATTTAGCGCCTTCCAATCTTTCCTACAAAGGCTTTCCCAAACTTATTTCCCTTATCAGGAATTGAACTTGTGTAACCAAATGATTTTATAGCGTGGGTACCATGACCAAGGTTTTTTTTTATTCCTAATATATCCCTCTATTCCTTTTATTTCTTTTCCTTTGGTGGATTTTAAACAATGATAAAAGAAGCAGCAGCGGTTTAAAGATGGAGATGGACAACATGATTACAGATGATGAAAGCTGGTATCCATCACCACCCACTCTGTTTGTGTCTCCAGCCGCCTTTTGTCTATCTCCCTGTTCCTCCTCTCTCCCCTCTTATGTTTTAATGTAAGCTGATAACTATCAGGAACTGATAACACTCTGGGCTTTGCTCGGCTTGGTGAGGCTCGATGAGGCGAGGAGAGCAGCAGGGTTAAGCGAGGTGGGGGTGTAGGTGGGGGGTGACAGTATCTCCCTTGAGTGAAGCCCGATACGCCTGGGTGCCGGGGAGATAAGCAAACAGCAGCAGTGACGGGGACAGTGACGTCACACGGCCCATCTTTCGTTCCTGTGGCGGTAAATTAAGTTATGGCGTCACAGGTAGAGATTATGTCAGAGTGAGATTTGTCATTGTTCTGGAAGGAGATTAGGCTGCAAGTCTGTCTGAATGTGGCGATTGTGACTGCACAGTTTTGGGAGATCTGCACCTTGATGTGTTTGTGCTTATGGGTGTTAGTCTTTTTTTTTTTTGTTCAACTTGTCATAGTGAGAAAACATGTCTTACTTACAATATTAATAATTCTCTGTTTTATTTAAGTGCTCCCGAGCCATGACAGTGTGACAGCATGCACAATAGGAGTATACTAAAAAATAAAGTAGCTAAAAGAAACCCCATCCGTCCGTCCATTATCAGCCACTTATCCAGAGTTGGGTCATGGTGGCAGCAGACTCAGTAAGGTAGTCCAGATGTCCATCTACCAAGCTGTGTTTTCCAGCTCCTCCTGGGGGATCCCCAGACATTCCCAGGTCAGATGAAACAGTTATATATTTTTTTTGCCTCAGCATGTTTCGAGTCTTCCCTGTGGTCTCTTCCTAGTTGGACATGCCCTGTATATCTCCAATGGGAGGCCCAGCAGGTAGCCTTGATGCCTGAACCACCTCAATTGGCTCCTTTTGACATGAAGGAAAAGCAGCTCTGGTCTGATGTCCCTCTGGATCTCTGAACTTTGAACCCTATTTCTTTCTTGACCATGACCACCCTGTTTAAATTCATGATTTCATTCTTTTGTTCACTACTAGAGCTCATGATCATAGGTAAAGGTTGGAACATAAATCAACTGAAAGCTTTGCCTTCTTCCTCAATGCTATATACGCAATTGATCACCAGTAATTTCATTATCTATACCTATGACTTTCTTAGTCAAAATGTCTTCCATGAAAATGTTATGTTATGGGCACAAAAATCTGTTCACTCCGTTGCATTGTGGTGACCCTAGTCTAATTTCAGGACAAAAGTCTAATCCCCATAAGGTATACTATTAACTTTAGGAATAAAACATGTGTGGGGTGGTTGTGAAGAAAGATAAGTGGGATGAAGAACGAGCAAGATTGCAGGTTTATGTGTGTGTGCAAATCCACAATACACAGCTAGGGACAAAGGAAAATAAGTGTGGGTCTGCTTGCTTGTGATTGAAGCAAAGCAAAGAAGAGAGAGAGAGGTGGAGAGGAATGGAGGGGGGGGCTCTGTGAAAGAGAGAGGAAATGAGGGAGCAAAAGTGAGCGTGTTGGGGAGAGCGAAAGAAAAAAGATAATTTCTTAGCTCTTCTTTTAAATAAGTCTGTTTCTATAGCAACCAGCCGCTAGAGAGAGAGGAGAAAGTGGGGGTGCACCACAGAGACAGGAGGAGGGAGGGAGAGAGAGATAGAGTTACCATAGCAACGGAGGAATAGGGAGAAAATGACTTGTAGATGCTCAAAAAAAAAAAAGCACGTAGCAAATGTAAAAGGCAAGATAAGCAAAGGAATAGTGAAGGCACACTGTTTGGCAAGTTAATTAAAAGTATATGACTAATTACTCATTACACAGGAAAACAAACAATTATATGAATTTTCTTAGAGAGTAGAGGATTGGGAGGAATTGTTTCAAATGTCTAAGGCTCAGGATGTGAAGCTTATGAAGACAGACAAAAACTTGGATGGACATGAAATTCTTGTGACAAAAATGAGCTACTCCTGCTAGTGTTGTCCAGTCAGCCATCTTAGAAAGAAAAGCCATTTAGATAAAGATTATGCTTAGGCAAAACCCGATAAAAGCCATTAAAATACGTTTCTTCTCAGATTGTATGTGGCATTTACTTCACAAATAGTAATAAAAAAAATATTTAGATTTTTTGAACCTCTAATCTGAGTAGTAATGCAGTGATCCACAATACCAAAGTCAGAGAAACAAACATCAAAATTAATATTTATTTATTTAATTGACATTTATTATTGCTAACCTATTCCTGCTAGCATTTATTTATTGACAAATCGAGGTTATTATTAAAAGAAAATGTTGCGCTTACAGCAGGGAATGTACCTCAAAAGCCTCTGGTCACTTTTGCAACTCTTGCACAAATATTTGTAATAGATTTCCAGTTTCTGCTATTAATCATCCCAGTTCTGTCAAACGTACAGCAGCTTCCAACAGCTCCACAACCACACATCATATCTCTTTTATTTGTCTCCTGTAGAAACTGAAAACAACACACTGCAGCTTAAGCAGCCCAACGTTATGGTTTAAACTAGTAACTGATCATGAACTATTAGCTCAGCCCTGGTGACTACCCGTAAGGGGTTGATCCATCCTCCTACTTTTAAACATAACAGCACAGAAATTAACCTTAGCCTACAGTAGTAGCTCATTAAAAGTAAGTAAATCAGCAAAAAAGCACAATCTAAAAATGTTGCATTATTAGGCACTTAGTAATTTATTGAAAAAAGTAACCATTTTGCCATGCTCAACCGTGTAAATGTGAGTGAGCAGGGTCATGTGGCAGTACTATATAGGGAGCCGACAGAGAGAGGGAGATATGAGCTGCCGTGGTAATAGTAGTGTGTAAGGCTGCTGCCTGATTGTCCATTCTCAGCTCTTGACCACATATGACCTCCATCACTGTGTGGAGAGGGCGAGTGAGCAATGAGAAACACAGAGGGAGGGAGAAAGAGAGTGGGAGAGGATTGATTGGGACTCGCAGAGTTCAGACAGCTCTGACTACTGAGGCCCCGATCTGTTTCCCCAAAAGCACTGAAGCTACATGGTGATCCAAAATAAGAGTCGACATGGGTCATGTGGGGAGAAAGCATCAAAATTCTACTCTCCAAAATCTAGAGTCTATGAAAACTTGTGTGCAGTGCAGCATTATTGTGCAAGGTTAATATGTGAGATTTACTGTTTAATACCTTATATTTCTAAACATACTGATGGAAAAAGACGTGTTGAACTGCATTGTTTTTATCATCGGTTTTGAAGGGACAGAGTTCTTTAAGCTTGGTTGCGTGTGTGTAAGGTATGGGTAACGGTGGGGAAATGTTGGAAAGTAAAGACGGAAGACTAGACAAACCAGCCATCTCATATATTTTTTGATGGTGTCTATGGCATAATCTGATATATATAGACAGAAAGTTACCTATGATGATGTGGATTTACATTAAAAAAAATGTAGGCGTTGCAATGTGCGTCTAGTATCACCACACATTTGTGAAATCTGCTTGAAAGTTCCAAAACTACCAGCTTTTTTTTTCCAGACTCTTAGCAACTTCTTACCATATTACAGAAGTTCTCCTCTGTTTGGATATGAAACTAATCTGGTTTAAGGCACGCTCTGTGCTCTTTGCTCCTGCGTATTCCGTTTCATGCGTGAGTAGTGTTATGTAGTCAGCAGCGCTTATACAGGAAAAACATACATAATGTCCATTTTCTGTTCGCCTCCCCTGTTCAGAATTGCAGTAAAAAAAGCGTGGGTGGAATAGTTTAAAGGTTTTTCTCCTCAGCAACTTTCTTAAGCTTTTGCTCTTCAGCTCTGGGTGAATTATTCTAAACATATCTTCTATCTATATCTTTATATCTATATATGATACTTCTTGAATACTGAATCTTATCGAAAACTCATAGTCATTTGACTGATCAGTACATCAAGAGTTTTTCTTAATACTAGAGCTGCGGGATTTGGTGAAAAATTCATATTGCAAATATTGTGGACAAATATATGGACGGCAATATATTAAACAAATGGTTTATTATTTATTATTTTGAAATATGTATTTCCCAACTTAAACATACAAACAGTACCTCTTGTCCAGGCTGCTGTGATAAAGTGTGATAAAGTGATACAAGTCTGTCATATATCCAAACTTAAAGTTTTACACATGACTTCTCTCTGCTCAGTTTTGCTAAGTCTGAATCCTAAATATGATTGTAGTGAAGAGATCATAATTTGGTTTTGGACACCAATTCGGCATTGGTCTGCTCTTTTGAATCCACCTTCAGCAGGTCCGGACACCGGAGCGTCACATGCCAAAAGAGAGACTGGTCATGTTTACAGTATTAGGAGTGTAGATAATGAGAAGACTGTACACAAACTCGACAATGAAGGAATCAGCCTGGACTTAAACTTTGCTTTATTGACTTTGTTAAACATAATGTAACAGATTAACACAGATAAATGTACTGAAATCTTATTTATTATCAGTTGTCCATTAGCAGCAACTTGGAACTACATTCAAAACAAACAGGAATGAAACATCCTTGTAAACATTGCAGCCTTATAATTGCACAGGCTGACGTGATTGAGAGTGCCGCTAGATTAATCATGCAGCACCACTTAACACCTCTTTAAGCTGATCATTTGGGCACCACAATGATGACAGACGTCTTCTAGTGGGCATAAACTTCAATGTGACTATTTCGAATATATAACTCTATCTAATCTAACTCTATCTAATATCTAATCATGTGTTTATGTTATCTGAGCATAATCACCTCTTCATTTTCTGTTGTGTGCTGCATTAGAAAACAAAAATAAAACATTTTTATGGGCAGAATAAATTTTACGTTTACCTAATTTAAATTTCCCATACAAATGCAAATATTAAACTGGGATAGGTGGGAATGGCTATATATTAAATTGAATTATATATGCTAACAGCATTGTACATTTGTTTCTTTTGTTTCTTGAAACCTGCAACTTAAAGTGAACTTGTTTATACCTTTTATACTTTTAATACTTAGATTTTTAAAGCATTTTGGCAAAGCATATTAGCTGATTTTGTTTAGAATTTATAAAAGGGTAGCGTATTTTCATCAAACTTTTTTCCAACATAAAATGCTCTGCAAAGTTGAAGAGTTGGTTCACAACTTTATAGCTTCAGTTATATCTGAGCCTTTCACACTGTGCTCCAGTTCTTCACGAACTGCTGTTTTCTCAACAGTACAGAAAACATCTTGTAGATGTGTCCTTTGAAACGTTTCACAAAAACAAAAGCAGCGCGTTATACACTACATGGAGCAGGGTGAAATTAATGGGGTTTGGAACAAAAGGTTTTGAAAAAGATTTTGTGACTATTCCCCACGCAATTATTTAATCCCTTGTAATTAGTCTCCTTGTTTGAAAAGAAATATACGTTCTCCGTCTCTCTTTCTTTTCCCTGTTGAGTTGGAAGATAAAATTGCAGACAAAAAAGGCCTGGATGCCTTTTGTGGAGCAAACTGCCTACTGTATAAACACCCTCACAGTCTGGCTTTAAACATCAGGTATGATGTATGTACAGTCATTAATGATTTATATTTACTGCACTTCATAAGGGTAATTATTTTCCAGGAAGAACAGTCATTATAATTGAACATAAGCACGGTCCAGTTTCTCTGCATCAATAAATATTTTTGGATTTAGCTTCAGTGCACTCGGGCATTAGGCAGGAAAAAATGTTTATTATTTTCTTCTTTTGCATTTATGAACCATCATGATGTGATGAATTCACCACAGCAGATAATGAGGAGAACATAGTCATTTCATTTCTGGCTGAGCCCACACAGGACAGCTGTCTATTTTAAGCTATAGCTGCTGGCCAGTGAACCATTAGCCTGTTTTACACCGATAGCAAATAGCCATTAGGCATAACTGCAAGCCAGTTAGCCAACAGCCATCTGCCGCACACTGCAATTATGCTGCCTTAAAGTGCTGTTGGAAATATAGTAATTATGAGTTGAGCGTGCATTAATGACCCAGCACAATGGCTGTGAAAGGGGGAATTTTCAATGATACCTACGGTAACAGTCTGTGCTATGAAGAGCATGGAAGCTGTATGAATATTGATAGAGTGTATTGGGATGAGTTATTTTGTTAATAAGAAAAATAGAGGAATTATCTTTGTATTACACTTTAATAACACTGTTCAGAAAACACCTATGCACCAAAAATATACATTTCCATCCAGTGAGCTGAGCTGTAACAGTTCTTAATGAGATTTTAAAGAAGAAGGCACCAACAGGACTAGCTGTTAGCTGCTTTAGCTCTCTGTGCCGTTCATGTTGTGTTCTGTTCTGTTCAATGACAGTGGGCTCATTGAGACCCTGCTGCTGATACGAGCTCTCAGTGTAAATCCGCAGGCTGTGTTCTGTGACTCTTTTCCTGGCAATGACAGTCGCTGTAGTCAGCAGCGCATTCAGGTCAAGCAACTTGACTCATTTCGTCACATTCTGCCACAAGCCTTTTTGCTTTCACAATGCTCTGATTAAGTGGTACAATAGTTGCAAATCTGCTGGCGTGTTTGCTGAAGAGTAATTACTAGCGTCTGATAAGCGTTCTGGGGAAGTTTCCCAGCTACATGATTTCCACTGAGGCTTTATCTCAATTGAATGTGATTGTCTTTGCCGAATTGGCTCAGCCATGATCCTGGAAACTGGCCTTGTCTCACACACATGATAAGACAACAGATTGCCTTGTATGCCGTCCAACCAAGAATAATGCTGCAAGCTGTAATGATTTTCACCATCCATCAGGGTTTCTCCACAACTACATGCCTTCTTCATCACAGAGGAGGCACTAATTGGCCACATAGAAGCAGGCTCCGGCTTCTCATAAACACATGATATAACAGGCTTTAGCACTGCAGAGAGATGGGAGCAGGAGGGAGGCATGCTGGGGTATGAAGAGTGAGGTTTCCCACTTTTTTTAATGTGCCTTTTGTGTTGTTTTTGGGTGTTTGTGCGTGCCGGCCTCACTTCCCTCCGCTTGTGTTACCATGGGGACAGCATGCTTCCTATATCTCTCCCTATTGACCCCCCCACTACCATCTCCTCCACCTCTTTCTTTCTCTCCCTCACTCACTGGTTTCAGTGTTACCATGGTGACACATGTCTGTCTCATCTCTGCCTGCTACCTGTTTCACATGCTGCCCTGTCTCGCTGGGTCAGTCTCTCTGTGTATCTGTCTGCTTGTTTGTCTGTCTGCCGATGGATATTTGTGTGCCCTTGGCTTACCTTTCTTTGTTTACTTTTTTGTTTATTTGATTTGTGTTTTATGTATCTGCACGAATGTCTGAATATCTGTCTGGCTGTTTTCTTGCGTCCATCCGTGTCTGTGTTTGCTTTTCTGTCTCACCCTTTTTTCTCACTTTCTCTACAGCTGACTGGCTGCCTGTATGGCCACCAGGCATTCCCACCTCTAATCCCTCCTCTCCTCTTTCTGCTCGGCTGCTCTGCTCTGTCATTCTGCTAACACCAACCTCTCTTCCCTCTTTTCTGTTTTTTTCTTCTCTTTCACCCCCTGACTCGTTTGTTTGTTCCCACATCAAAACTGCACCCATTGAATGTCACTTTGGGTCTGGTGGTACATGCACACAAAAAAGAAATTTTGCAGATGGCAGCTGTTGCTATGGCAACACAACTTTTGGATTTGCTGGGGATAGCGAGGGATGAATAGAGGGATAGAAGGAGTGAAGAAAATGTGAGGACAGGAAAAAGAAGAGAGGAAGAGAAAGAAAGAAAGAAAGAAAGAATGAAAGCCATGCCTTTGGGTCTGGTGGTACACACTGGCCTTGGTTTCCTTGAAGCAATGTGGATTTTAATCCAAAATATGGACACTTTGAGAAGTAAATATTTTATCACTGAAGGCAATTACTATCAGAAACCTATTTGATTGTTTTTGTTTAAGCAAGCAAAACCCACTCCCACAGCTTGAAATGAATGACATTTGTTTACATTTTATGCTGTCAATAACTCCATGAGAGTGTGTGCTAGATTTTCAAAATCTCACTGTTGAGATAAAACCCTTCTCTGCTTGTTAATGCATGTAAAAAACATTTCATTAAGCTCTTAGTGGTACGCTCTGCCCTTGCTTTGTTCTGCCTCTCTCCCAGTTTTAACCAAAAACTAGATCACCATGTTAAAAAAAGAGACACCATATTAAATCTTTACAAATGGATTCATCACTTCCTTCAAAATAATGAAAATCTTATTTTGGACCCCCCCTCCCTTCTGTGCTAATACATTTAGAAAAACCACTTTACTATAAGACACATTTGAATATTCATAGTAGGCAGGCAGGAGGGTGATGGAGGAGACTGGAGCCTTTGGGTATTGATGCAGAGCTGTGGAATTAGCTGTGAAACTGCTATTGATTCAAGCTGTGAGGACTGGAATATGAAACACAAGGGGGGGAGGAGAGGAGGGCAAAAGATGTTATCAATGAACTTGAAGAATGAGCAAGAGAGTGAAAGAGTGCAAGGGTGCTCAATGGAGAAAAAAAAGAGAAAAGCCAGATTATCGGTCAGTAGAGAATTGAATTAAAGGGAGCCAGAAAAAAAAGATATTGTGAAGCAACACTGAAGGGGAATAAAAGAGACTAAGTAAGACAAAAGTAAAGGAAGGAAAAAAAAGGATCAGAAAGAATGCAAGAAAGAAAGAGGAGAAACATGAAGTACAAACCAATGGAAGCACAAGAATGAAAGAAAGATGAAATAAGGAGCAAGAGAAGGGAGTGAAGGGGTCAGAGCTTGCTACGAGTGGTACTTTAGCCTGGAGACACCATGCTACAGTAAACACCCCACCGCCCCTCGACTTTGCAAATTGTTGATGGGAGGACCAAATTGACAAATGTCAAAGTTTATGTTTCATTAAAGAAGGCGGGGGCCGGAAAGCTGCGGCAGAAGAGGAGATGGGGGAGAAGAAGAACAGGGGGAGGGAGAGAGGGAGGAAATGCCATGCATTCCATTAACCGGCCACAGAAAACCACAGAGAGAGGGAAGGAAACGACAGGAATGAGAGAGAAATACAGGAAATGGAGGAGGAGAGGAGAGGGGGTGACATGGATTAGACCACCATACATACATGTAAAGACAGAGGAGGGGGGGCACAACCAATGAATAAAGTGCTCGATTCATCACTGCACTCAACTGTGGTCCTGACCTTTGAAAATGGAGTTAGTGTTAGACAAGGCAGCACTTAACATTCTCATGGCCTCCATGTTTGTTCTCAAGTTGTCAAAGCAGAGTCTCACATTACTCACGTCCATTTTTATACTTAAAATTGTAGAGCTTTACAAAGTGCTCGCTAAGGGATTGTAAGTACATAAAGCATAATAACATTCTGATCTGAAAAGATAAGGCTATTATAAATGCATTATAAATGGATATAGACAGTGTAGTTTATTTTGAATCAATGCTACATAAACAATCCTGTTGCCATAAAAACTAATATGTATTGATCTACAGCTACAGTAAAATAGTCCCCTACAAATACATTAGTCATTCCTCTTCGAGTAATGCTATTTGACAGTATTACTGAAGGCAGAAAAATCTTTGTGCCTGCTTTTGTTTAGACAAGCAAAAATTGCCTTTCTACACTTCCTTTAAAATTAACATCATGACACTATTGACATACGCAATCTGAGGAAGGCCACAAGGACATGATGATTGTGAATGTCTTATTGTTTGCATTTAAAATGAAAGCTGGACTTTTTCTATGGTCCCTGGTCTTTCTGAGCTTTTTTCGAGCTAATTTAAAGCATAACATAAACCAAGATTTGTCATTAAAGCATCAAAGTAGAAACCACTTAAAAGCAATTAGAAACAGTCAGTCAGACTTATTTGTCCTGAATATCAATTGTCGTACAGTTCATGCTAGTAATTGCTGGCACTGAGAACAAATTTAAAAATTACAGAGAGTAGTTGTGGTCTTGCTAAAAGGTTGCTAGATTTCCTCTTTTTTAAAAAGTTGCTAAATCTAGTGACACTGGAAAGTTGTGACCACACGCTCTGCTGCCTAAACACCGACTGACTGGTCATTTAGCATAGATAATGAGCAAGCTGAGCACAGAACATGTTGACATAGTTTGAGAGTGTTTGGCTGATAAATCTAAGCTTATTATCAACTCTATCTACATCTTAATCAAATAATTGTGTGATTACAAGATGAAATACTTACTGGAAAAGGAATTGGACCGATTGCACAATATAAAAACAACATGTGATCTTTTATCAGATATTTTAACTTTTTTTTTTTTTTTTTAAACCAATTAC
>OMLM01008247.1:26282-47097 GCA_900302695.1 Helostoma temminkii
CTTTTTTAAAAAATTTTTAATTTTTTTTTTTTTTTTTAAACCAATGACCTTTAGAGTGCAACATGTCATCTGTGATGGGTGGTGGGCCTTTTTTCCGTACATCTTACATTTGTTTGTTCATTTTTCTTACACTGCTTCAAAGAAAAACTACATCTTTTGCCAACCGGTGCTATAACCTTGAATAACAATGCAGTTTTTCAGCAAACCTACAGTATATCATCATTTTATAGCTACACTCATTCTATAGCTATTGCTGCTTGAGAGGAAAGGAGAAAATAGATGTTTTTTTTCATCACTCTAGCCCAGTAACAATTTCCTAGTAGGAGTCAGGCCAAGATGAGTCAGTGTGAGTCTTGGGCAAGCCTTGAACAAATGCCATGGACACATAGTGATCCTGGTAGTAACAGTAATAGTAACATGTCTTGACACATGTTCACTCTTATTGTGTCTTCTAGGTGCCCACGCATATTATATTATCATTTTCTGCTTTCAGTCCAAAGTTCATTCATTTAGACTTTAGGGGGACGGACTGCAGGTCTGGGAGTTGGGATGGTGTATCAAAGACAAATAATGTTTATGTGGGTAGATACTTCACTCTGCCACACTATTGTACAATCACAAGTGTAGTTCCAAAACATCCAGAGGAGTGATACAGCTGCACTCTAGAGGATCCCATCAGTCTGAGAGTTATTCTCCCAGTTATTCTTTCATTCATATTCATGATGTAAATAATTTCAGATGATAAATTTAGCTTTTGAATTAGAACCTGCAGGATTTGGATCAAGAAGTTCCTAAAAAAAACAAGTTATGTCAGTTATGTCAGAAATAGCTGGTATTTCACTGTGTTGGCACCTTCGGTTAGAGAAGGATGAGCCGCCTCGAAGTAGTTATGCTAAAATGTTTTGTGAATATTAATTATATGCAATATATATTGGAGCGATAGCACAGTCCTGAGAAATTAGCAAAAGAGATGGGGCATGAAATTTGCTGTTCATTTTAATGACTGGCGCAGCGCTCCAATCGATCCGGAACCTGACACTTGCTTTGCCTGAAAACAAGCACAGTTCACATGGGGCTCAGGTAAAAGGGAGTGTAGTTTATTTATATAAAGCAGTTGCTGCTGTGCCGAGAACACGCATCTATGAAACACGTCTATTTTTGTACTTTTGTATTTTTTTAGTACTCCAGTGATTTTTATCATCATGAGTAAACTAAATTCTGTCACAGCAAATATGCTTAATTAAGGAAATTATGTCTAACTTTTTGTTTAACTAAGTAAATACATTTTAGTCAAATGCTCCCCAAGTAGTTTTTGCATTTAAATGAGCTAAAATCAAAGATTGATGTGGTGATTGATGATCATATAAAATGGCTTTACCGATCAGTTCTTTGTTATACACTGCATTTACCATATTTACCAAATATGATAAATAAAGTGAACCACAAAGTATTTCTCTGCACCTCACCATGTTGAACTGATAAGAATCATGTACCACTCACAGTGTGTGCTCCAGTGTACAGAATCAGTTTGGTGAGTGATTAATGGTAAATATATTCATATCCACCAATATATGGTGAATATGTGAATATGCACAACTTTGTGTGCCAGAAGCTGCACAATCAACTGTTGTGCTCTCTGTTCATGGTTGACATGTAAGACCAGCATGAAAAAAAAGAGTGAAAATTCATCTTTGAGCTGATTTAACACTTTTGGGAGAACATTTGCTTTCTTTTAGCTTTTGAAGTAAAGCAATTGCTGGTCATGACAAGTATTGCTGGGTGATGTAACTGTGGAGCCACACAAACTTATGCTGGATTTGAATATTTCATGGAAAATAAGACACACAGTGTCAGTTAAGTGTTTTATTTCATAGTGTAAAGTAAGTTATGGCAAGTCTCAAGCTTTAAAGTTCAAATGGATTTAAATCTACTTCAGCCACAGTTAAAAAGGTCTAGAGAAGTAAAAAAAATATGAAATGCAGTATTACAGTTCGGTCCAGGGGACAGTGACCAAGTTTGTATGATTTTGCCTTTATGCACCACCACAATGAAATACAACAATACAAGATTTGATTGAAATCTAGATATCCAGCTTTATATTAACAGGTTTCACAAAAATATGTCATTTGTCATTTAGGATTTACAGCCATTTTAAACAGATTACCTCCTACACAAGCATTTGGGCAATTGACTGACAAGAAGTCAATTGACCAGGTGCTGGCTATTCCCTCATTACTTTAAGACAAATGAAGCACATAAAAGGTCTGAAGGCATAACATTGTCAAAATCTACAAACAAGAGACACCTTCATGAATGTAAATGGTAACACTGGTAACATTTAAGAACAGGAAAACCAGATTAAACTTCTAAACATCTAAAAAAGCCTCCTGTGTTCTGGAATCAGATTCTTTGGACAGATGAAACCAAGATTAACTTGTAACTGAATGATGGGAAGAGAAAAGTATGGTGAAGGGAGCAGCTCATGATCAAAAGCACCACATCATGCATCAAACATGGTGGAGGCAGTGTTATGGCATGGACATGTATGGCTGCCAATGGAACAGGCTCACTGGTGAATTCTGAGGGGTATAGGACTATACTCTCTGCTCACATTCACCCAAATGCTACAATACTGGTAGGACAGAGCTTCACAGTGGAGATGGATGATGACGCTAAACATACTGTGAAAGCAACTCAACTCCTTTTGAAGGCAAAGAAATGGAATATTCTTCAGTGGCCAAGTCTGTTGCCTGATCTCAACCCAATAGATCTGTTTGCAGTTACTGAAGACAAAATTGAAGGCAAAAAGACCCACAAACAAGTTGCAACTAAAGGTGGATACAGTGAAAGCCTGGCAAAGCATTTCCATTAATGAAACTGGTGATGTGCATGGGCTCCAGATTTCAAGCAGTCATTGACTGCAAAGGATTTTTATCCAAATATTAAAAATCATGGTTACATTTACAATTATGTGACTTTTCCCAAATACTTTTGGGACCTTTGAAATGGAGGTACTCTGTTTAAACTAGAGGTAATTCCTAAATGGTAAATGCCATATTTTTGTGAAACCTCTTAAACTAAAGCTGAAAGTCTACACTTTGATCACATGTTGATTGTTTTATTTAAAAATCCACTGTGGTGGTGTAAGTCATTAAAAACTCACCAGCCTCACCAACCAAATACTTTTAGATCTAACTGTAGATAATCTGGTTACTTCGTAAACAGCACGAAGAATGTGACAAAGTGGATGTTGAAAAGCAGCTCTCTAAATGATACACAAGCTGTTTTTCACTGTCGTCTCGCCAGGGGATGTGAACAGTTGATTTTGTGTGTTTGATTTGTGTAAAAGAGAAAAACAACAAAACCTGCCTTTATTCTTGTGTGACACTAATTCAGGCCACGAGAGGATGTGTGCTATTTGTGATTCACATCTTTGAGTGTTTGATCTCTTGGGGTGTGTTTGAAAGTTCGCTGTATGTGAAAGTGTTTGTGGGTAAACACTGGAACAGATTTGTTTGAGTGTTGGAGAAAGTTTTTTTGTGAGACAAGATGAAAAGTACATCCTAAAATTTTACCTTTTAAGGTCTTATAATCTGTTATTTATTACTCTTTAGAGTTAGAGTTTTTGGTTTTCTTATGCATTCTCTTTGAAAATGTAAAATATACTTGTGATCCATCTTTTGTCTCCTACCTTTCATCTCATGTTGACTACTGTACTGCCCTGCTAAAATGACTAAAATTGTGCAAAATCAAACCTTGCAGATGATTAGATCACTGCTGTTCATAACTTTGTGCTGGATTCCAGTGGCTGCCCTCATCAGGTTCAAAGCTCTGACCAGAACAGAGCTGGAGCGTGCACATTTTGAACTGAGCACAGAGCTGTTTTCTGGCTCTGACACTCGCCTACAGAATGATCAACTCAACAGTATCTTCCCATCTAAGTCCACAGTCTCTCTCACTCACTAGGCTCTGCCAGTGAACAGTGTCAGGCTCTGCCTCTACCACAAGCAAAACTCTCCAGCTCAGTGGCTCAACAACTACCTATCACTGCGTTCTCAACAGCCTCCCTCCCAGTATTCAAAAAATGGTTAAAGATAAGACTTTCAACTATATGCACTTAAACCAAACAAACAAACAAACAAACAAACAAACAAACATTGTTCCTTCCCTGTCTGGCACTTGTGTTATGACACTTACCTTTAATGTCTTCTCTCTGATTTAACTTAGTTTGTACCTCACTTAAGTTGCTGTAGTTCTGCCAAACGACTAAATGTAAATGGTTTCTTTTTGTAAGTTTCAAAGATATATTGCACTTTTTAATGTATTTATCTTAGCGTTATTTTGCAGATTGAGATTTCATCCTTTACACATGGTAAAATCATAAACTCTGATGTGTTGCTAGAGTTTAAGCAAGGCTAAAGATAGACATAGTTCCAGTTGGACTGATACAACATGAACTCAGTGAATGGGGGAAATAAAGAAAAGCCCTGTTCTTTATCTGCACCATGCTTTGTTAATTTGGAGTTGTTGTCTTCTCTACTTTTCTTGGCATATTTTTACCTCTTGAACCACATTCCTGAAATTACTGCACCTTTGAGTGAATGTGTTTACAACATTTGACTAGTGATTAGATATTTTTACAGTCTGTTATTGCTATCCACATTTGTGCTATTTATTCTGAGCCTGTAAATGAAACCAGCGATCCTGTGCTACTCTCAGGGCAGTTTTTAAGGTAAATTTTAAGTTAAATTATACTTTCAAACATTGTATCTGTTTAGATTGGTGAAGGTGCTGCTTCCCCTGCTGATAGTCCTGTGACTGGGATCTCCTCCCTTAAACCTCCTCCGCATTTTCCTTCATACTTTGTCTAATGAAAAACCTTCTGCACTGTCTTTCTCTGTTCTACCCACAAAAATCCACACATTCTTACAAACTTACAAGAATTACATACTGACAGACAACTATAATATGCAGACACAAGCATCTACAGTATTGGTGCACACACCAAAAAACACAAGCAGACAGAGACAGAGAAGCAGACACATACAGACTACCTGCTGGGAAAAACATACACATGTGTAAAGTGCATATATACACATTTGTCCTGTGTCTCCTCATCTGGGACCAAAGCCTTTAAAAACTCAGTCCTCTACTTCAACTCCACAGAGATCGCTTTCATTTCCCTCCTCCCTGCAGCAGTCGGTCACAAAAACACAATTTCTCTCACTGATGATCTTAAAGTAAAAAATTCAAATGAAAAATTCATCAAATTGGAAGAGAAGTTCAGGATTCTTTTTTGAAGAGGTGGTGGGGGATTGTGTGTGTGTGTGTGTGTGTGTGTGTGTGTTCTTTCGCAACAAGAAATGGAACTGATGCATCTTTTCTATGTCACTGCTAATGTCGCATGTCACAAGAACCTCCAGGGGGCTGCTACGCACACTTACACATGCACTTTAAACGCACATACACCAGTCATACTGCATATACACACAACCGTGAATGTACTTTCACCTACGCACAAACAGAGCTCACACACAGAAGCTTGCAGACACTCAAATGCTTCAGATTCTACAGTACATATATTAATTCTCATGCACACACACACACTTTGTCATGTCTGCTCAACATCGTGGGAGTTCAAACCTTTCCACTCTGAACATTAAAGGAGGAGTCATTACATGTATCTGCTGATGGAACACAGTGGAGAAAATCAATTCTGCTTGTCATAACACACACAAATGAACACACACAGTACAAAGTGAATATGTGTGTGTGTGTGCGTGCTAATGCGGAGGAGCAGAGGTTGACCTCAGGCTACTCGCTAATTAAAACTGTTCTAGAAAAATGAGGGAGGGATGGAGGGGAAAAGAGAGAGGGAGGAAAAGAAAACATAGAAAAGATGAGTGGTTAGGGGAGAGACTGAAAATAGAGAGCCAGAGGGAAGAAAGAGAAAATTAGAGAAAGACTGGGAGGCAAAGAGAGTGTGAGATTCTGGGTTGTTTGAGTTTTTTGCGCTGAAGTTATTTGAATCGATTGTCTAATGACAGTTGTGTCCCATGTTAAACATATGATGTGAAAATAAAACAACCAAAGCTGTGTCATTTGTGCTAATGAAAATGCCAATTACTAAACAGTAATGTTAAAGCATGCAACAGGATGTTTTCCAAATATTAAAAATGTCAAGAGATGAGAGAGTTGAACATGTTTTAGGCACATTGCCACAAATACTGTTGTACTGTACGTGGCCATTATGCAGACAATCCAGAAAAACACCATCATGTAAACCCTTTTTGCCACTATGGCAAATTTTCCCTTTTCTGGAAAAGATTTCTTTAAGAACGTGGCCTCAGGGACTTGCTCCCAATGAGCCACAAGAGCAATATTAAGGCCTATCACTGATGTTGGCTGAGTTTCAAGTTCATCTGATAGGTGTTGGTTGAGGTAGAGGTGACTGTGCAAGTTCTTTACAACCAGAAAGGAAAAACCTTTCCTTAAGGACCTGGCTTTGTGCATGGGGTCATTGTCATGCTAAAGCAGAAAACAGTCCCGTTTAAACACATGCCACAAAGCTGAATGAACACTGTTGTCTTATTGTATGTTGTAGCACACCTCAGCATTGATTACTGGTATACAGTAAGTGCACTTAATGATAGTGCACAACATGAGGAAATGAATTCAGTATTCACATAAAATGTCAATACCAAAATAGCTACCTTGCGGGCACAAGTGGAAAAAACAATAAAGAAAAAATACCTGCTGTGTTCTGTACAGGAATTTGATAGATGGTGATATGGAGGTGCTGTGTTGGGAAAAAAGAACCCAAGAGAGAACAAAAGTGAGAGCTGAACTGCGGTCAGAAAATGTGTGAAAGTGTGAACAGACACACGGTGACCTGGATGAGTGGTGGGAAGATGGGACCTGAGAGAAAGAAACTAATTGTTTCATTCCATGTCAATGTATTCATTGTTTCTATTATTCCTGTCTGTTGCCTTTTGCACAGTGTCACCTTCAATTGGCTCCTGCCACCATCCACGATAAGTGGCTATAGATAGTGGATGAATGTAGAAAATGTTTTTCAGTTAAAGGTAATGTCAGTAAAGCTGTATTAAATTCAGCTGAAGTGAGTTGAGAGACAAGCAGAGCGAGAGAGTGAAAGAAGAAACAGGACGTTCATGTTTTATTCACTCTGCAAATATACAATCGATGTCGCTGTATATAATTCATGGTTCATTTTAAATATTTCACTGTCAACGGGCCAATTAGCACTTCTAGCAGACAGTGTGTTTGTGTGTGTTTGTAGTTTTTAATGTATGTTCTCCTCTGCCGTTGTGTGCTTGTTTATGTTTTTGAGTTTTTGAATTTTTGTTTTTGTTGCTTTCCCAGTTTGTGTGTGTGCTCGTGCGTGACAGTGTGGTTGTGTGTGTGTGTTTGAAACAAGCTGACACTGCCAAACAAGCTGCTGGGTCTGGGCAAAGGAGTGAGTTTGTATCAAGGAAGAGGAGGAGGGAAAGAAAGAGGGGAGGAGAAACAGGAGGAGGAGGTGTGTATGTGTGCGTGTGTGTGAGTGGTTTGGGGGTTCATAGAATGAGGAGGAAAGAGTGAAAAGCCTAGCTATGCTGAAGTTTGATCTGTTTGTTCTCCCCCCCTTGTCCCACTTACATGTCCCTGTGGAGCCTAGAGAAGGGAAGCAGGCTAGTGCATGTGTGTGTGTGCGTGCCCGTGTTTGCGTGCATGTGAAATGCAGCGACACAACTTCGAAGAGAAAAAAATGAGCCAAAACAGATCAGGATAAACCGATAAACAGACGGATTGAAATAGACAGACTGACAGCGAGATGGGGAATGATAAGAGAGAGGAGACATGAGCAGGAGAGGGCACAGAGATATAGAGATGAAGACAGTGTGAGATGAGTTTTAAAAAAATTATATACACACATACACATAACAGCAGCACGGAGTGATTGACAGAGACCGACAGACACGCCTACAGACTGAAAAAAGGATGAGCGGAAAGAGAGTGATGGAGGGAAAGGGAAAGACAGAGAGAGATGCAGTGATCCACAGCTGGATGGAATTGAAAGAGACAGCAGAGAGACAAACAAAAAGACAGACTAACGGACCGAGCAATAGTCACTTTCTGTATTTGTCCATTTGTGTCCTCAGTTGCTCTGTTTAAATACTTTTTGACCAACTGGTTTGGTTAAAGTAATGACCTGAGGCATTTGCATGTTAACTGTGATGCTGTTTTGCCTACAGCGTGCCTAGACAGCAGTGATTCCTGAGAAGAAACCCCAGTCCATAAGAGCCGTTAGGTAAAGTTGGTCGTTTGCAGGGGAGCCATCTGCAGGAGAGGACATGACGTGTTTGTTTTCAGACGTTTAGTCTTAATGTCGATGCCAACGTAAAGATGCTTAAAAATGGAAAAATGCAGATGAGAAATGCAAACATTTCTGCTGGCACTAATGAAACTGCATCCCAAGTCAGAAGTCACATCCTTCAAAGTCAAGTCTTGTTCTAGTGTCTCAAAGCCTGCTTCCCCTGAGTGGCTTATTCAAAAGACAAAGGAATGTAGTCTGCTTTTGCACAAATCCAGAGGACACAACAAGTGTGTTTGTTGCAGCCCTCATTCAAGTCAAGTCCAAATCACAAGGCTCACAGGGCTTTACAGTCTCTACATCATCCTCTGTCCTTAGACATTTGGTTTGGATAAAGAAAATCTCCATGATAAACACTTTAACAGGATCCTTCTTCCAGTGCAGACAAACATGTTGTATGTGCAGGGTAGACACAACTGAAAATAGCTGAATTTTAGTATGGAAAAAAAAACACAATTTACTTAATGAAAATGTTTTTAAGAGCAAAAATGTCTTTCTTGAAATGAATAGAAAATCAAATCCATCTTCAGTATTCAGTTTTAACTTCAGTAGCTAATTTTACATTCTTATCATGAAAGCAGCACAGGTTCAGCCACACTGTTCAGCCACACTAGTGCTGTGCATTAGAAGTGTAAAAATATGCTTCAGGACACAGTGATATGTTAAGTGCAGTGAAGTGCATGTGGACAGCTGTATTGATTAGAAATGAAGCGTACCTGACAGCACTGACAACTGAAAGAGGGCTTTTTTGTTGACAATAAGCGATGGTTGGCCGGGCACCTTTCTGTGTGGAGTTTGCATGTTTTCCAGGTGTCTGTGTGGGTTCTCTCTGGGTACTCGGGGTTACTCCCACAGTCCAAAGACATGCAATTAGGTTAATTGGTGACTCTGAGGGCGTTTTCACACCTTAATTAATTAGATTTGGTCATTCATTCATTTAAGAAATTTGACATGTTAAAGACCATGTCACATTGTCTATTGTACTTTGTGGGTTGCTCGTTCTTCTGTTGATCGTTTGTTACATCACTTACGCAGTTGTCTGACGAAATGTCTGCATGTCCTCATGACACCACTTTTTTTAATCCAGTGTCCTCAAATCATGGGATTCATAACTTTTGGTTCTGTTTTGATTTGGTACTGCACCAGAGTTCACTAAATGATTCGGATTGAGACCATCTCAATTCAGGGGTCTCGGTGTGGTTACCCTCTTGGTAATGAATGTCTGTAGGTGTGAAAGTACCGTAAATTGACCATAGGTGTGATTTGAGTGTGAATGGGTGTCTGTCTCTTTATGTCATCCCTGTGATGGACTGGCTACATGTCCAAGGTGTACCCTGCCTCTCACCAAATGACAGCTCGGATAGGTTCCAGCAGTCCCATGACCCCCGTGAGGACAAGCGGTTAGGATAATGGATGGATAAGCCATGGTGTTGCTGTGTACTTGTACCATATCAGCTCCATCCAGGCTTTCCCATTGCTTATAGTTGGGTTTTTCAGTCAGAGCAGTAAAAAAAAAAAGTTTCCCCCTACTGGAAACTGAAATTTCATCATCAGAAAATAAAACATCATCTAGAGAGAATCATTGCAGGAGTTTGAGCTCTGCCATTCTGTCAGTGTCTTTGCTTTGAGAGGCTCCAGCTGCTTTTCCTCAGTACTGCTGCTGTGATGGAGGGAGTGAGGGAGTAAGAGACTATTTCTGTTTCGAGCAATAATCCTCAACCTATTACCCTAATTCTGCCCTGGCAGCAAATTTTCCTGAGATCGCTTTTAAAAATGTATTTTCCCAAAGACAAACTTAATTTTGCACAATTAGCAAGGCAAAGCCCCCTCGAGACATATACTTGAAAATCAGGGCTCCCCTGGTACAGTTACAATGCCTGCTCACTGTACCACAACACCGTTCGATTGACAGATGATGGCTGGGAAATGCAGTAACGGCACAGCACTGAACTCTGCGTGCCATAGATTTCACTACATTAACAGAAAACACAAGGTATTTTGCTGAATATTTAGCATTGCTTTATTTTCTTGTTGTGTTCTTACTTGACTTACTCGACTGTTATAACCTAATAACCTAATCTATAACCTTAAAAATTAGACCACATTGCTCTTAAATGAAACATTAGGCAGGGAATACTGATACACAGATCTATAATTCCACATGCTAGATCTAAAATATACAATATGCGACATTCCAAATTAGCACATACAGACGTGAAAGGCCTTTTTTTCATATTTTACATTCTTTGCAGTAGCTAGAGCAAATCTTCAAAGCCTGTAGCAGCCGAGGTATCTTGCACTTACATCAGAGAAAAAAATGATTAATGTTGAATGCTGCTTGGCTGTGAAGTTCTGACAAAAAAGGGCCTCCAACGCACGACTTTGGCAAGCTTTCACACTCTTTCAATGCTGCTCTATTATATGTGTGCATTAGGAAGTGAAAGAACGGCAAGAAAAATGTCAGGCAGCCACTGTGGGAGGGAACTCGAGGTGAATTTTTGAAACGCAGGGGAAAAAAAACTAAAATGCAAATTAGGTGCGTTTCTGTCATCGGTGTTGAAGAAAATAAATTGAATTTCCACACACACTTTTAAGAACTGATTTCTATTTGGCAAGTTGTTATCATGCATTCGTGTTTAATGGTGTTGTTGATCTTTCTTGTGATGCAAATCACAGAATGCGCAAGGCGCTACAGCCACACTGAAGCATTAGTTGGAAGAGACAAGATGTAAGTTTCTTTTTCAGTGGAAGGTCATGGTTTATGCAAAATGTCTCAAAAATAATTCTTTACTTGCAGACCCTTCTTTTTTTTACTCCCAAGGAGCATAAAACTTGACATTTACATTCAGCTTTTCTAGTTCTTGGAAGAAAGCCCAGCTCTTGTTTGTGCTGCATTACTGCAGTAACTATGAGAATTCACTGTAACTTAGTAACAGTTAAACAACATGAATACTTCATTCATCTGGTAATGATTGGCTAGATTTTTGCTTCAGCTCTAGTTTCTCTTTACCGTCATGAAAATTGAAGTCTTCTAATCCCTGTTTGCAATAGAGTTTTTTTTTTCCTCTTGTTCACAGGGCTACATCGAGGTTATTTCTCTCTTCACTGTTTCACTTCACAGGAGAATCTCATCTCCTCTGCCTCGGTGGAGTTCACATCACCAATTCTTATTGAAGGGGAAATCACACAGACATTGCTGAGCGAGGTTGTTATTTGGATAATGACTAATCCGTTCCCGATTTAATTCCATTCGTCTGATCTAATGTCCAGGTTGGAGACAGAGGATGTGGCTAATGATGTGGCTGCAGAATTGTCTGGGAATGTAGAGAATGTACACAGTGGAGAGATCTTTGCAGACATTGCAGACATTTACTTATAAGTCACTCACTTGCAGACATGATATCAGTTATTGTTAATGGCATGTTTTGACATGCAGGTTCATCCCTTAAAAAAGCTTTAAAGAATTTTTTTCCACAAAGAAATTATCTATGTATTCTAATGCTCACTTTTTAGTGAAACATTCAATCAATACACAATTTTTATGGCTGTATCAATACATCATATCGTGAAAAGTTACTGCCGGTTTTATGTGCACTTTAATGATTGTGAAGATAGTTTATTTAATATCTCTGGGTACTTTGGGTTTTTTTCTGTCTTAAAATGTAATTTCGCACATCGTGTGGCTACAAAATCCATTTAAGTTTAATTTAAAGCTACTAATTAATATTTTTTTTAAATTTATGAATCTAATTACTTTAATATATTAAAAGCGTTTGCTCTCATTACTGAACCACAAGAATTTGTTAGCTTTTATGTCATAAAGATTTAATTAAAAATAACTTCATAAGCCTCAACTGAATGTCAGATACTTCTACTCTCATTGGCACCTTGATCAACAACTCTCACCTAAACCCCTCATGCCAAGTTTTACCTAAACCTAATTTAACCTTCTAACCTTAATATAATCATTTAAAGAAGTTGGCAAAATTTCATCACTTTCTAAAAATGTGAAAAAAAGTGCAAATGGACTAAACAAAAGTACAAGTAAATGCACACACTCATATTCATCCAAGCACTTAGTCAGATTTTTATTGAATGCAACATTCACAGCATTGACCTGCTCACTCATATGAACTTACTCTTACATGCACAAAAACTCACATGCACACACAGACAGAACCCCCCCCCCCTTCCAACCACACACACACATACACACATACACACACACGCACACACACAATTGCCCTCCTCTACTCACATGCTTGTTCACTCCGTGCTCATTTGGTGATGGTAATGCTACCAGACGTGTACAGTGTGCTCTAACAGCAGAGGGAGGGGAGGGGGTGTGTGCGTTTATGTTTGTGCGAGCGTGTATGTTTGTGCAAGAGTGTATGTGCAGATGTGTGTGTGCATACATGTGTGTGCACTTACCGCTCTTAAAAACCAATTAACAGCGTACAGCAGCAGGGCCCCCTCTTCCAAATGAAGAGGTGAATTAAACATCACCAAGACCAGATGGAAAGAAATCAGAGCGAGAAAGAGAGAGGGATGAATAATTGAAGACAGAGGGGATCATAAAAAGGGGGAAATAAAACTGAAATAAGAGATGAAATGAAATGTAAGAAAGCAGAAGTCAATTAGAGAGAGCTGCAGGCAGAAGCAGATAGGAAGTAAAGGGAGGGATTGCTGCAAGTGTCTGTGTGTGTGTGTGTGTGTGTGTGTGTGTGTGTGTGTGTGTGTGTGCATGTACACACAATGTTTGTGTTTGTCTCCTGTCTTTTTTCTGGAAAAAGAGTCAAACCAACACGACCCAGTTGTTTAAAATCCACAGCAGCATAATCAGGTTGGTTGCAGTACCGTGATGATTAAAGCACACTTTCTTTCATGAAGATCAACTTCTGCATGTGGTTTTCTTTATATAATGTATGTGTACAATATAGAGAATGAATAACCTCTGAACCAGGAATCTGTTTTACTAATGGATTTGTAAGCAGTAACTTTACACAGAAGGACGGTATTTTCTGTACACAAACCCCAAAATAATATCCATGTAAATAATGTGGACAAAAAGGTGCATCTTCCCTAACATATACTAGATAATGTAAAAACAGAGTTTTCTGTTGTGTTTGCTAACTTAATACAAAATGCAAAACAGCTTTTGCAGTGATATGGCATCCTAAAGCTCCCCATATCCATTAATGGAGTTTTCCCTATCCACTGTTGCCTATTGCTTGTGCAAGTGGGATTTATTGGGTTTTATACATCTTTATAAATATATTTGGATTGTTTTAGTCTGCAAGCTCTTAAACCGAAAGTGTAAAGTGCTTTGAGATTGCTTTAGTTGTAATTTGGCACTATATAGGTAAACTGAGTTGAATTGAATTGAATTAAAGTGCATGCATAGACTCGTGACACTTAGAGCTTTCAAATAATGTGTTACTTGAGATTAAGATTGTGTGAAGACTGCATCCAGTACAAACAGACTAAAACACACACTGAGTGGCACGTCCCAGGCTAAAGTCTCTCGCAGGTGGGACAGTGTACCTTAGGGCTAGTTCTGGTCTATTTTGGCTGACACTAACACAAACCAGGGGCAAGGTTCGTGTCGAAGAACATTTCAACACATGGACTGGAGGAGACAGGGATCGAGCCACCTGCTGTGCACTACTGTGTACAGAGCCACAGCAACCTCCTATTACAACTTGGTGTTTATTTTTGTACAGTTTGCATTTTTTTAGGTAGCTTTTATTCCTGTCAGTAACAGTGAACTTATCAAGTCAATTGTTAATATTTAAGATTTTCATCTTGTTTCCTATTGTTTTTTGGGGGGAATCCACTTTTGAACAGTGTTAAAGTTCCTTTGCCTTCATCATATTAAAATATCTCACTTTGTCAGATGATGTCCTCTGGAGAAGAAGAAAATGCATGTTTGTATCGCTTAACGTTGTCATGCAGTGGTTTGGGGAGTGTAAATGAGTATTGTTTGTGTTGTATGAGTGCATTTAGGCTTCGGTGTGTGTTCAAATCTGTTGCCTCAGTGTGTATACGTTTGCACTGTGTGTGCGATTTGGTAATTGTCTGTGCTTTAACTTAGTATTTGTGTGCTAGAAAATCATGATTGCAGTTCTCTGAGTAAATCTGAGACACTGAGACAGTGTCTGTGCATATAAAATCGTGTGTTTCTGCATCTAGACATCAGTAATTGCCCCTGGATGAGGGCTTGCGTGTGTGTTTGTGTGTGATTTCCAATAACTGCTCAGTTTGTTCAGCATCTCCTGTGGTTGGCGTCACGCTGCTCCTCTGTTCAGCTGGAAGTGTTTGTGATGGGAAATAAAAAAAAGGGTTTGGTGGAGAGGGGGACACTGGGAAATCACTGAGCTACTGTTTACAGCAAACACTGAGCGAGGCGGGACACCCAGGGACAACGTTATGATCCCTGTGTCTGTCCCCCTGCCTCTGTCTTACTCAGTCCTTCATCGTCTCTGTGCCTGCTCTCGTGTCTGTCTCTGTCACTTTAGTGCTGTGTGTGCTTCGGGGATATAAATGTTACATGAACAATATTTCTGAAATATCAAAATAAACAAGGCAGCAGTAAACATATTGTCCCACTGGAATGCAGTTGTCCCTCATGGCCAATGAGAAACAAACAGGTCGCTGTATTCTGACCTTTGTTTGTAAATGACTGCAGGGACATGTGGCTTAGAAATGTAGCACAAAACTCAGATTACTTTTCTGTCGTATCTTTGTGTATGCGTGTAGCCTCCCCACATAAATAGGTGATGTGTATATATTACTAAAATAAACACAGCAGAAACATTCAAATAGCAAGCACCAATTAATTAACAAATTCATCGAGATGCAATGATGCATTAAACTGTTTGCTTGTACATGCATTGTTTCCAGCTCTGATTCTGTGTCTGATGTAGTGACATTCTTTCATGACAGCATGTTTATCCCTGCGTTAAAAGAAGCATTGAGCTGTGTCGATGGAGGCATATTGCTGAGACAGACAGTGAAATACAGCCCAGAGATTTTCTAGCCCTGATCATCAGTCATAAAGCTGCAGATACATTTGTGACTCGCTTGCATGTTCATGCACCAGTTGCAGGTATGTTGCTTGCTTTAGTTACTGTCAGCATTTGCAGCCTGCGTGTTGCAGATTTGCTGAAGCAGAGCAAAGAATTCTAGTTTAAAAAAAAATGTAAAAGCTTATTAGACATATTAATATGGTGAAAACGTTCCATTACATAATTTTCCATTTTTGTGAAGTAAACAAAAGAAATGCAGCAGACACGTTACACGTTAAGTACCATACCTGAAAACATATCCATACAGTATTTGATTGGACACCACAGTGTAATGCTCGATGATGTTGCACTGGCTTGTAGCAAAAGTTGAACAAGGTTCAACATTTTTCTGGATTTTCCAGTGATTTTTCTTCTTTTTTTAACTGGCTCCCTTTGGGCAATACAATTTTATGCAATTTTTTGCAATCAAAACTCACTCATCAAATTCACCACTCAGCCTAGCCCACTATACCCTTTCACACTCCACACAGCTGTTAAGTTATTAAACATTATGCAACAACAGTACAATAAATAAGAATGTTACAAAACGAAGGGTAAATCTTGCTGCCACACAGTTCACTCAGCCTGGGCCTATGGCAGCGCATCCCCACATTAAGATATGTTTTCAGCATATTTCTGTTATGAATATCCATCCTTTATGCAGGCGCCGAACCCAGCATTTTGTATGTCTTTGGATGGTGGAAGGAAGCTTGACTTTTTGTGGAGAACCCACACAGGCACTGGGACTACATGCAAACTTCATGACAAAGTCACACCGTTGCCTGTGGATTAGAACCTGTCCTTCTTGCTGTGAGGCAACAGACTATTAAATATTTAAAATAAATCACATACTGTTGCCGATTTTGTTTTTGGTTTGTTGAAAACATGGCAAAACAAATGTCATGTTTTAATTAAAATGAACGATAAAACCAAAGGAATAAACTCTTCATCCTATTCGTGGAGATTGGTGTAAAACCTTGTTTTTTACCACCAGCTTCTGGAATGACATCATTGTAGTCGGGGCACAGGCCTGGCATATGCCTTTTGACTATTAAAACTTTCTGCTTGTCAGTTTCATTGGCCCGAGGCTACTCTGACCCAGCTACTCCTTCAAAAACACGCAGGAAATTAGATAGTAGACATAAAAACAAAGCAAGTGGAAATCATAACTGTGCTGTATGAGGTTTACATACCTAAACCATTAATTTTCACTATAGAATCACCTTGTTTGCATCAACTCCTTTCTTCCTCTGCAGCACACAGACTGCTCCACAGTGCCCTCTACGGTGTTGGAGAACAATAACTTCTGAGGCTTGCGCAAGTGTAAACACTTGCACGGAGTTTTTGCAGATGGTGCACACTCGCCCCAGAGGAGCTCAGGCACTGTTAATGAACAATAATATCTGATATGTGTTTTAGTCAACATGATATTCCACGGTCATGGCTGACAGAAGTGCAAAACATCTTTAACTGCTTGTGAACTTTTAAAAGAGACAGAATGTGCTTTCATGTCTTTCAGAATTTACAAAGTATCTAATAAAAAGTGACCAACATAAATATTTTCCATTTTGAGCAAGTGTCAGATGTTTTCTGCAGTGTTTAATGTATTTTCCAGTTTCCATTAAACTTATACAGGCCTTTCTGTGTCTCTGTTCTCACTGTTCCTTCTCTTCCCTTTGCTGTTGTCTCTTTCTCTTCCTCATTCCATCCTTCTCTCTCTCTCTCTCTCTCTCTCACTCACTCTCTCTCTCTCTCGTGTAAACACCTTTATTTTACTCCCCCATCCACACTTTGCCCTTTGCTGCCTTTTCAGAAATGGCAAATATATGCACATGGCATACACAATACAACAACAGATATGTATGCATGCATGCATGCGTGTAAACATGGACAATGCTCACACACACAAACAGACTCGATGTGCACTCCCCTGCCTGAAAGTGGTGTGTGGTAGTTGAAATGGGAGCGAGCTGTAGCCTGGAGGCAAAGCTGAGACATGAATACACAGAGAGGGTCAGCGTGGCAGTTTTTGGGGGCGGGGGTTAGGAGGATGAAGGCTTCAGGGTGTGGAAGACTGCAGTTTAAGGTTACAAACCTCACAAACTGTCCTTTCATTTCTACACAGGAATGGTTTCCTTTGGAGGAAATTGTATTTTGCCTCTGGCAGCCATATTGCAGGCCTTCAATTCAAACAGGGGATGTATTCCTCCATCAATACTGTGACTATGTCTAATAAGTTGACAAAACATCCCACTTTGAAGGCAAGGTAACTAAAATGTCTGACTTCATGTACAAAGGCAGACTTCCTACTTTTTTTCAAGTAAATATTCTAACAACAGCAGTGTGTGAGAGGTAGGATGTAATGTGAGTGACAAGTATTTTATTGTTTAAGATACAAAAAGACGAGTTGAACTGGAATACCATTTGATAAAACCTTGTTAGTTACACTAAGTCAGTCTCTTAGTCAATCAAAAACCTGTGAAATACTTGGAAAGTGTAAAAATTATTTGATAGGATTCACTGATGTCAATCACAACAAGACAAGGGACAGTAGCAAACATTTGAGTTGCATCGGTGTGAGACACCAATCAAGATTGGGCACCAGTCTATTTCACTGATGGTACACCACCAACACACTGGAAAGGAGCAATTGTGTAACACTGTGCCCTCTGATTGGTGCATGAGCTTGTCGTTTAATAAAAAGCAGCATATTAATTACAACTGTCAAAGCAAGGATTGAAGTACTGTGATGCTGTACAGTGAAAACATGAGCAAACTGAAAAGGTAAGTCTACAAAGTGATCGACTTTGACCAGCTGCAGTTTCTCCAAAAGAAACATGAGATCAGAAAAAATAGGATAAGAGTTATTATGAATAATATGTTTGGACACTATGGAGATAATTGTGAATCTCTGTCTATTGTACCACTGGGTCATGGTGCCCACGAGAGAGAAAGAAAAGATATACCTAACATGATCCCTCAGGGTAATGATCCAGGGAGATAAAGATGAAGAGGATGAAGGGAAGACGAGGGAAGCTGAAACAGAGACAAGTGCAGAAGAAAATAATGACAGCAGAACACAACAGGAAGGCGAGAGGATAGAAGAAGAAGAAAGAAGAAAGAAAAACTTAAAGCAATATTTAAACGTAAAAGACAGAGGAAAGACAAGGAGTGCTGAAAGAGTGGAAAGATGATGTAAAAAGTATATGAAGTATAAAGAAAAAGAAAAGTCAAAGACAAAGAGGCATGGAGAAAGAAAGCCAAGGAAAGACAGGTAGGTGGTAGACCTAAAATATGACAGATGAACAATAACAGAAGGATAAAAGGAAGGAAAACATGAAGACAAAGAATGAGAGAAGGAAGGAAGCAAGAGAGAAGGTAGAAATACACTGAGCACAAGGGAAAAAAGATAGACAGGGAATTCAAAAGCGGAGGGCAGCTTAGAAGAGTGTGTGAGTGCGCGCACTGGGGGAAGGAGGGTGGGTTTCCCGTTGGGTTAATTACATCTCTGTTCTCTGTCAGTGCGGCTCTCTCCTCCGCAAACTGAGTCCCTGCTGCAGGCTGACAGGCACCACACACACACACACACACACACACACACACACACACACACATACAAACACAATAACACAACACATAACACAACACAGTCTGTCCCATGAGAACATGCATTGTTCATTACAGAGATATACATGATGCAGAAGGCGCTAACTTGTAATAGCTGTTAATTTTGCATAAATCATGCATAACATGACTGACATGCAAATCATTCATGTCAGCGGGATATCATATCCCTGCAGCTCCTTCTTCTCCTTCTTCTCTGTGGGAAACGGCAGCAGCTTCCATTTTCACAGTTCTCTCTTCTCCACAGTTTGTCTTTGACTTCTGGTTATCAAAAACAGAAGAAAAACGTGAAGTTCCACTCTGGGAATACATTAATCACTTTTCCTGTCCAGGGTTTGGGAAATAAAATATGTGTACTGTAGCTCCTTCTTCGAGGTTGTCCAGCAGACTTAATGCTTAATTTTTGTTCTACCTGTTGTTCAAAGTGCTTTTAAATTGACAGCCTGAGTAAAGCTTCAATTTATATAGTATGAATAATTGTGATAGTATCGAAGCTGTTCTTTTAGTTTATTGCTTACAAAAGAGGCTCAGCCAGTTATCATGTCCACAGGTACATCAATACTTTGATGTTAAATGGATGTAGAGACATGAGACATATTATTTTTTCTGTTATTAGCTTAAACTCGTGTTTTTCTAGATAAGATTTTATGACAAGTTAATATGAAAAATCAAGTAAAGACTTGCATACTTTAGCTGTCACTGTCTAAATTAAAACCAACCCAGAGTGTTTATTTAAGAATCAACAGATATTTAAAATAAACTTTAAGATGAAATTGAAAAGACAGATTACTGATTTCTTATCCACTCGATCAACACAAAACCAGATGTACAACACATTTTCCTGTAAAGAGTGTGTAGTAATAGCATTTCATCATCACATCAATATTCTATATGTGACCAGAATAACTAAAAAAAAAAGAAAAGCAACAACAACAACAACAACAACAAAATAACAGCTACAAGTGTTTTAGGCTGGGTTTCCTCTTAACACAGCTCTCGGCTCACAGTCACTGTAGTTGTCTTCTTGATGCAGTATTCAGAGGGAAAGTTGATGAAACATCAAAGTGCCTCTTTTAAAGTGTGAGGATATCTGCCTTCTTTTATAAAATAACATGACAGGTTGGGTAATCCTCCTGACAAATCAGTAAATCTCCCGATTGTCTGCACCTTTGTGGTTGAATCCCACAGAGACGTGTCCCTCAGAGCCACGGCCTGCTTTATTAACCAGTTTTGCCTTAATTAGCTAATAGGATTGTTTTAACCATAATCCAAGAACAGAATAGCCCACGGGAAGACAAACACCAGCTCTGTGGAAGTGTGTGTGTGTGTGCGTGTACATGTATGAGTGTATTTGTGTTCCTGCATGTGTTCTCAGCCGTGTGACACAGTTTGTGTGAATGACTCAGTGAGGTGTGTGTCTGTTTGTGTGTGTAAGAGCGCATAAATTTAGTGTGAGGCTCCTGCACATATGTTGTGTGTGTGCAGGAGCTCTATTTGTGTAAGGTTGTGTGTGTGTGTGTGTGTGCATGTGTGCGTGCGTGGGCCATCTAAGGCATGACAGTCTCCTCTGCCTTAATTAACGTGCCTTCTTGCAAGAGTTTCTCTAGAATATGAAACAATTTTACCTGATGATGCAAACAGATGAAAATTGCCGGCTTAATGCCTCGCCTCCTCACCTGACACATTCTCTTAATGCAAGAGTGTTAATGCATGCCTGCGCTACACTTGTACTTTTTATTTCTGTGTATTT
>OMLM01008248.1:0-11402 GCA_900302695.1 Helostoma temminkii
TGAATTATTTAACACATTTTCTGTGTGAATATGACAATAAAATTGATATAATTAATCCTCATGAGATAAAAAGCTATGAACAGTAGCTACATGTTAGCATCCAATTATCATAAATGGGTATTTTATATATATATATATACACACTCACTACTCACTAGCACCTTAAAGTTACAAATTAATCCTCATGTTTGTACACTGAATACTATCTTGGTTCTGTCTAAGTATCTGTCAAGTAAAACAAATGTACTGCAGAACTTTCAAAATTCAATTAACAATTTCTGCTTTGTATTTTGTATCTGCAAATGTACAAATCTTGGATAACTATGTCTCGGCCCCCAGTTCTGTACTAAACACTCTTTAAATCGGTTACCAGCTCTGTGGTATTCCTTTCTGACCTAAGGTTCTATGTATTCACATGTGTATATGTGTATTGTGCATACTCACAGGTTTGACACTGGTCTTCCTGGTGGCCCCAGCAGCGCCCGTTACACGAGCGATGACAGCGTCTGCCTGCAGAACGTACAAACACACACAAAGGCACCTTGTATCAGACAACTCCTCAGCGAACTTCATATGTTGTCTCGACACTTACACACATCAAGACAAAGCACCCCGCATACACCACTGTATCGTCCACTCATGCACACCCTTAAATGTTCCTCGACCGGTGACACTGACAGATCTGTCGAATCTTCTCCGCTCATCTGACAATAGACCCAGAGTCGCTTTGTCGACTTGTGGCCTGCAGAGAATAGGGGCATGAAAGAGGGGCTCTACTTCTTCCTTCAAGTATTTGCACATGCAAAGTGGGACCTGACAGAGCAGTCACAGCCTTCATCTGCCAGTGGCCCATCATCAAGACTTAATTGACTATGGGTTAATTACAGAGTAAGTGGAATAGTGCAGCAGATTGTCACCCTGCCCCTTCAGCCACTCCCACTGTGGGGTTGTTAATGTTAAATACTAACTACAGCTTGGCAAAGGGCCCCAATTTGGCAACCTCAACTCCCACTCGCTCTCTTGTCATTTTTTAGCCTACCTCCTCTCTTCTTTGTTGCTTTTCATCCTCCTCCTCCATCAGTGCCATTTAATCAACAAAATAGCCGTGTTTTACACATACTGTACTTAAAAAATGTCTTTTCAAGTCTTTATTTAAAAGTTACTTCAGTCTTGCATAATGTCAAACTCCTGATACGAAACAACAAATTTTGTTGCAAATTGATCTGTAAACAAAGAAAGGTTATCGTGCCTTTTCATCAAAGAAACGTAGTCTTTGCTCGCTTTTTGGCATGTCTGCTGTTCCTATTGTTTGCCCTCATGTTTTGATACAAATGGGCCTGAAGAAACTCTCCCTGTCCTGCAAAATGAGCAAGATGCTCTATGGGCAATAAAGTTTGAGAGAGTCTTTAACAACCAGTTTGACACAGAATGTTAGAGATGCCTGTTATGTCCAAAGCAGATGGAGCTGAGGGACTGCAGGGGAGGGGTGGGGGGGTCGGGGTGGACCAGGAGAAATGGGCAGCGTCAAACCAACTGTCAGATTCACTGAGATTTAAAAAGAGCAAAGCAGACAGCAGCTCCATGGGCTTCGCTGCAGAGCCACTACCATACCACTACAATGGAAAGGTTCACACGTTGATGTAACACTATGTGATTTAGTTTGCAAATGACTGCAGGGCAAACAGAATGAACAAAAAGGGATAGGGCATGACTGCTGCTGGTGGGATGTGGGCGGGTGTGTGCGATTGTGAGTACTTCTACAGTATCTTGGCATGTGGTTCGTCTTCAGAGTTCACAGAAGACACCTAAACCTGGCAATGCTTGTTTTTGTCAGTCTGCAGTACTTACATCCAAGGTTACTGTTGTTGGATGGTACCACCAGCAGCTCAGCCTGGGGGTTCTTGATAATGTCACGCCAATGGATGGTGTCCGCGTGGCAGAGGAATTTGTTCTGGTCAACATAAACACCCCCGTTCAGTATCTCTGCAAAGACAGAAAGAAAAGAGAGAGAAAAAGAGAAATGAGGACATAGCCATGGATATAAAGTAAATGATGGGAGAAAATCAATACTTCCAAGGTTAACTCCCTTCTTTTGTCTCCAAGTACTATGATGCATACAGCGTTCCCTGAAGTGCATCTGAGCATGAAGATAAATGCTATTGACAAATGCACATAGTCATTCAATGCCATGTCCAAAGATATTGATGTTTAATAAACAATAAGTAAATGGATTTTACCATGTAAATGAAACTGCCTCACTTTTAAAAAGAACTCAAAACTGCACGCCAGTATATTTTCCTAATTATGCAATGAGTATTAAATTCATTTAGCTTGAGAGTTAGAGACAGTTAATGAGTTTAAATGTCACTGGAAGACACCAATTTAATTAAAGCTGAAATAGTAAACTGGAGCAGATATATAGCTTTACTCAAATCCTCAATGAGGGATGCTGTTCATTACACAAGTGTTTCATAAATGAAGACTGGTGTAAGGTTTCTTTCAGAGAGAACCGTGCTTAAACCTCGCATCCATTTTATCTCTCGGCTTAAACAGGCCCAAATAATCAATTGACTCTCAGATAATAAGGGATCACAGCTCTCTTCACCTTCTCTGCATCTCTCTATCAAAGTGAGAGATGACACACCAAAGACAAAGACCCGCTCCTCATTTAGTATTTGCTTAATAGCAGAAATATGTTTGTTTTCCACGACCAGTGTCCTTAACAGACGCCTGCACATGGAGCACAATAATAACTTCTAATCCTTCTCACTGTTACTAATCCAGGTTTTGGATATGGACACAGATTGAAATTAGACTGCAGTAATCCTCCATCCCATGCCATGACCCATGGAAGAAGAGAAACAACACCCACCATCAGTGTGTCATTGTCTCTAGGATGCCATCTGACTGTATTATTTAACCTACTTGGGGGATTTAGAGGCAATCACCTTGCATCCTCTTCTCCTTGAACATAAAATAAAGCTGGATTCCATGAAAGTACTCGTAACAATAAATTAAATTTAATATAAAAAAAAATGTGGATCAGATTAGGACTGGATTATCTGAAGTTAAAGAAGCGTATTATCTCCGCCGGCAGATTATTAACAGTGTATGAGTTATTCAGACGATTCAGCTGCCGAGAAGCACATGCAGGAAGCTAATCATTACCGCCCGACACCCTGATTAAGGGAGTGGGCCTTGGTGGAGACGGGGACATTTATTCAAAGCCCTCTTAGAGGTGACATGGCGCTTCGTCTGCCCGCTGAATGGCCTACAGCCGCAGCTTCATGTAATCATGTTCCCGTCACAATGGACAATTTATCAGGGGCTGTTTTACATTCATGGATGGTGGGTGAAAGAAGGGACAGGCTGTGCTTTATTCAAATAACATGTGGACTGCATTGTCAGCATGCTTTGATGTCATTTAAAAATAGTCATGAAATAAGCAGTGATCCATTAAGCCAGTGACATTCCATTCAACACATTTCTGACATTATAAATAACAATATACCGCACAAGTTCTGCAATTATCCACAGCAGAAGCGTCCATTTGTGCTTTTTCCTTTGACTGCATTTCTACCAGAACTAGATAATTATCTAGCTTCCCTCAAATCACCTTGACATGATACACAGGATTTCTGTTGTCTCTAAAATATCCTCCCACAGACAACTATTTTGTTCAGACATATACATAAACCAGACTGTGCACAATAATAAAACAGTGGTCAAGATTACAAAGTTTACACACCCACAGTCTCGCAACTTACTGTGGTCTGGCCAAGACTCAGAGCAGACATTTGTTTGGGACAATGCTGGACATCTGATGAGACAGCAAAGCTTTCTTCATCATTTCAGCTTCCTACACATGACTGGAAGCAAACACCACTAACTGGTCTCTGGTTTTACTTGAAACTGAAAAAACATTGTAAAGCCTTGAAATGTTTGATTAATTCTTTATTTTACATTAAAAAAAAATTAAAACTCAGCAGATGTTGACTCTGGAAGATAACTGTTTGGATATTGCAAGAACATGGTCAACATTATACTTTCAATAAATGTATTGCAAAGCCTGATGTATATGTTTCATAACTAACAACTTCACTGATTTTTTTCTTATTGTTTGGGAAATACATCTATATTGATGATATTAAACTTCCCTCTGAGTCTTGATCCTGTAGTGAGCATAAATGACTGTATCAAAGTTCATGAAAACTGCCCCATTGTAGTTAAGACAGTTTAATGTCAACGTCTAAACCTCAATAGCAATTACAGGTTTGTAAAAACTCTGTTGTACCTGTGGTGCTAGAGCAAAAGTTAGTGCATCTCCAGTGTCACATATTTGCATGGCAACTTATTCAATAGGACTAATAAATAGACTAGAACTGTCTTATCTAGAGCTACATGACTAGCCTCGCTAAAATTAGTACAAACAAGACCTTTTCAAGCAAGCAGTCAACTGATTAACTGCTTCATAATGGTCCATAAAATCCCTGTGTTACTGTGGAGATGCTTTCTTTTTGGATTTTCTATAAATCACATGGTTCTGCACTGAATGTTTGGCTGTGTTGTTCAAGTGACACAAAATGGTGACTGTGTCTTTAAAAAACTTTTAAGAATGAGAAAACAAGAAAATATTTTTTCCTTAAAGTTTGAAGCAATAATTTATACATCTGAAGTCTCTGAAGTATGACAGATATAATCAATTTTGCTATTTTATGTGAAGCCGTCTTCCTGTCCAACCCGCCCTGCACTGTCCCAAATGTTCTTTTAAGTGCCTGTGTCCAGATTCCCCCTCCTAGCCGTGAGACAAATTGCCTTCTCTGCCGTCCATCCAAGCAAAGACACTAACTCTTTCAGCGAGATGACAAGCCTCTATCGGGTGGTCATTTGTTAACAGGCGACAGTCCTATGCCACCACCCACCCCTCCTTCCTTTGCCTCTCTGCTTCTCCACCCTCCTTGCTTCGATCTTTCCATCAGGATAGGAGATTTACAGCTGACCACTGTCGCTATACCCCTGTCCCACCACCCAATCTCCTCACACTCTATGCTCCTGCGATTCACAAGATAGTCATAAAAACTATTTTCCTGCATCGGAGGAAAAGGAGAGGAGGTGGTACAGGGTTGAAAGATGTAAAAGTGAGTAGCCGAGGAAAGGAAGGGATATGAGGAGAGTCCAGAGAGAGAGAGAGAGAGAGGCTAACCATGATTCTGATAAATGGTATATAAAATTATAATTTCCAGACATTTTCTATAAATAGATTACACATAATTTTACTGGAATTGCTACTAAGGGCAAATGCGAAGCGCTAGTGATTGGTTTATAAAAGCTTTTTGAGTTGAAGCCCTAAAAACAGGGATTCTGTTGTTCTTTCTGGTAAAGATCATTTGCTTAATAGGAATCGGTGCGTTAACTGTATTTATTATTTAGAAGCCAAAACTAAAGTCTAGATTTTCTTACCATTTGTAGAATTGTAGACGTGTCTGGTGCCTCAAGTAAACTACATAATGCAGAAGGACCCTTATGCAGACTTCACATGACTATATACATGGTTTTCCACCTTTTTTTAAGTTAAATCATCATCTGATTATATCTTCTGATAGGAGGACTAGCAGATTAAACAGTTGATGTTAATGAACCAAAATATTCCCATAGAAGTGCTGGATAGAAACATTTTCTTTAAACAACTTTTGGATTGAAGCAACGTTTGGTATAGCTTTTGATTTGACTGGAGCCACTGTCATGGATATCTGGGGTTCACAGGGTGAACATTTGACTTCAATCATTGTTTGTAGTACAAACGAAAAGGAGACTAGCTAGCATGAACAGCAATGACAAGACTTTTCAACAGAAAACCTAAGGTGTTTTAATGCTGGTGACAAAGTACAGTGCAAAACATCACAGACGAAACTGCTTAGAACTAAAAATGTTGAATAGTACAACATTTTTTAAAGTTGACTTTGATTCATTCCTGGTTGTGGAAGGGTTTTGGTTGGTAGCGCATGAATAGACGTCTGTAGTCACTGCTGTAATTCTAAAATAAAATAAAAAGCAGTTTTATTATTAACTCCTGACTCAAAGAAAAGTTATTTGAGCTGAGCAATGTTTTTTGTCTCCAATGGTTAGATCATAATGTCACTGTAGATGGCCACTTTACTGAAAAATGTGCTTTGATGGACTCTGAAGCCTTAAAATGGACTGACATCACACAAAAGAGCTCCAGTCCTTGCTTTTGATATAGTATGCAGTCAGTTCTGCTGGTTGCTTTGCTGGGTAATATAGTTCCTAGCGATGCCGTTTCATGCGTGTGTGAGGCTGCTGAGGGCTCCACTGCCATATGTTCAGGTCATGTTTGGTTCAAGATTCTTTCTGGTGGAGCGTTTTGCTACATGTCTCTTGGCAGTGAAACAAAGTGTCTCACTGTGATGTAGAATGAAAAAAAAGAAAGTAATGTCATGTTGAATCAGAGATTAGATTTGATGTGGAAATGTGCAGTGGGATATGAGGTGACCATTGAAAGGAAGACAGTCTGGAGAATATTAGTATATGAATCTTGCTTTAACACCCGATGTAAGGAAGGTTCATGTTATTTGTCACTGCTAAAATTCAAAAGTGTTTTTAAATCATGCAGAATGGCAGGAGCTCCTGTTTAAGAATTTACTGGAAAATGATCAATTCCATAGAAATTCACTGACAACACCTCAAAATTAGTGACGTTAACAAACACAACTCTCAGAAAGCTTCCACCTTCTTCAAAGTGTCTCTGCCAGCCACTGAGGTTACACAAGTCACTGTATTCTGAGTGTCGGTTCCAAGCCCGGCAGTTAGGGAGAGTTTCATCAAGAACGACATTTGTATAAAACCTGTGTCAAAATGTAATGGGGACTGTGCTGTGCTGAGGCGGCCCCGATTACAGGATAAGCCGAAATAAATAAATAAACTGAAAACTCCACACAGAAAGGCAGCAGGTTGACCGAGTTGAACCAATGGCCTAAGAGATTACCGGTACTGTTAGGACATACAAAGTTTATTCATTTGTAATTTATGCATTTATTTTTTATTTTATTAATTTAATTTATGCTGCATTTGGTAGAAGTGGAAAATAAGTAAAACACCACTTATTGCGTCTTGGTACTGGTGTTCAGCTCTAGTGCGGACTTTGTAGTTACTCCAGATAATCAGCTACTTTTGTTTAACATATTTTAACATATTTGTTACCAAGAGATTGTATGTTTCCAAGTATTCATACACTGATGAAATTCCCAGTATCTCTAGCTCAGAAGCATAAATCCAATCGTTAGGTCCTTCACAAAGTGTTTTCTGAGGAGACATGAAAACCTAGACTTAGAGAATGAATAACTGCATAGAACTGAATTAAATCACATTCAAAACATGCAGTCATGAACCAGCATCCACGGTGTGTCTGAAAAAAAAGATCTTTCTAGTGTGTTAAACCATTGAAAATTATATTTTTATTTTTTATTGCACTCAATTTATACCGGTTATAGTAAATAAGGGTTACTGACTACAACCAATATAGGGTGAGGGCAATCTTGCACCTTTATGCTTGTGAAATATCTACTTACATGAGTAACTGATGATTTACTGATTATAACACAAATAAAACTACACAACTAAAACAAGGTTGGGTGCTGCCATTACAGTTGATAAATTATGTAATTAAAGGGCAAAACACTGGTCTGAAATTAATGGCTGAGCACTTGAGGAAACCTGATAATGTTGGTGGAAGCGGATGAGGATGTAACCTTTTCACACTCCTGGTTTTACATTTATATTTAACGTTTTAGCTTCCTCCATTGAGCAAACAGTAGGGTCAATACTGGCTGTAATTTCTACATCACTGACATTAACAGCAACTAAAACTGAGGAGTGTAAAGACATTGCAACCTGATAACATTCATGTGAACTGCGATTGTAGAACGATGACATCAGTTCAATTCAGTTTTATTAATATAGTGTCAAATCTCAACAGAGTCACCTCAAGGCATTTTACATAATAGGGTCAAAACCTTACAAAGTTATTTAGCAAGAAAGCTAACAAGAGAGGGAAAACTCCCTTTAAAGGAAGAGTCTAAATTTGTATTTTGCATCGAACACATTCAGAATAGAGAACAGGACAACCGGTGCACACATTGTTAAGGAAGTGAAAATGATTCCTGTGTTAAGCTGTCTTTGCAAGCAAATTAAGTTCATTTTACTGTCGTTGAGCAGAGCACAGAGCCTCTATTTTGAAGTATTTTCTAGGCAATGATAGCCCCAGCACCAATCAGCGGCCATTGCTCTATAGGGAGCCTGCTGATGAGCTTTCATCAGTGCTCCTAGCCACTTGTCCTACATCTCTTTCTCTCCCTAATTATGCTGATGAATAAGGCTGTAATAGTGATCTGTCCTCAACTGATGAGTCCATGAGTTTGCCATTATTGTCTTGTCTCGGGGGTGGGTCTGCCACGTATCACACAACTGAACCTCTGTGAGTGTGTTTGGGCCATCCACTCTGCTCTTTTTTATTAGGATCATCCCTTTATCCTTGTTGCCCTCCACCCATCCCCTCCCGCATGAAATGTGCTTTCTCACTCCAGTGATGGGCTTACTTGCTGAGCACAGGGAACAGAGAACTGGAGATGATCTCTCTTTCTATACACAGTCAAGTGCACTCTTAAATATGTACAAACAGCGGAATGCCTATGCAAACATAAAAGCGGTGCATATATCTATGCACAAACTGAATCTCTAAAATTCTCGGGTGAACATGTGAAATGCTGCACACATAAAATCCCTGTGATAAACACCTCCTGCCCAACAGCAAAAAGCAGTTTGGAGCTCGCTTACATCAGGTCGACAAAGCCTTGTATTTGTAGGGAGGGTTAAAGAGTTAAGCTCAGCAGTTACCTTGCAAATGCCAACTAATCACTTGAGTGCTTGAGAGTAAAATGAAGAAATCCCCAAGGGAAACACCTTGCTTCTTCTTCTTCTTCTTTTTTTTAAATCTAAAATAAAGTAGAATGCAGTGCAGTGCCATTACATTAAAAACATCAATTTTCTAAGTATATGTAATCATATTTTGCCAAATGGCATTCCTGTTGTCAGACCCGCTTCCCCTGTGAATTGGTATTGTTAATGCTAGCTCAACACCCCCCGAAGTTTATCTGTTATAAATGAGGAAAAACATACTTGTACTTACAAATTTGAATGCTTTCTACCTTGCAGTTGTTTCCCTCTGTGCCAAGAAACTGCCAGCGTATCACTGCATTCTTTTTTGTCTGATATTGTAAGTCCTTGGTCCCTTCAATAAACACCCACAAAGCAGGTATTTCAAGTTTGGGACATTTACCGAAGAAAAAACTGTGACAATGCAATACAAAAACAAAATGTGTGTTACAAATTGCCTCTCATTTTTACATATACAAAATAAGCCAGAAGGGAACAAAAACAACACGGTCACTGCCTACTGGCGGCAGCATAAACCATATAAGTCAAACACAATATGAGAGAGCACATTTGCTTTAAAATTGCCATTTTGCAAAACATCTGTATCACTGACTTTTGCAAGGTGTTTTAGCACCTATAAGCCTTCGTGTGAGGATTTATGATGTGTGTGTGTGTTGTCATTTACATGCATCAGTTCCTGGTGCTCTGTGTGGCCTGTGACACAGTGCCGACAGCTGGCATGACAGAAGGTGCTGAACTGGGGAATGAAACAAATTGCCTTCATTTTCTTAGAGTGCAACCTCTTCAGGGAACACCGGTGAACATTACACAACTGAAACGGCAACAAATCTGCGACTCTGGAAAATAATGACTCGCATGAGAGCAAATGAAGTAAAGTTAGAGAAAAAAAGGCAAAGAAAAGCGAAATTGCTCAAATGATTTTTGCTGTGCTTAGCAACATTTTCAATTCTCCTCCATTAATGCTTTACAGATAAACATTTACAGACATTCGTAGACAAAAGGAAAAAGATGCACATCGAACAAACAAATAGTGCGATCTTGCAAACACAAGCTAAAAAATAACAATAAATCAGTCCAGCCACAAAAAACTGCCTTGCTTTAGGCCAACTGGCATCTGTCTCAAGGTATCACAACTTTGAACTCTGCAGCCGCATCAGTAGAACCGGGGGAGCAATAAAGCGCTCAGCTACCCACACTAGTGTAAAAATCTCTTTTATCTTACGGCTTGAACGCTCACAATATTGTCTTGAATAAACTACACTCCAGTGGAAACAGAACAAAGAGATGTTCTGAGAAAAAAAACAAAAAGACGCACATACAGGTGTTTGTGCACCTCTGAATAAGCGGAGGAGGTTTTATGTGTGCATGAATGAGACGGTTAATTGGTACGCATGGGGGCGTGTCGGTGTCCGAGCGTGTGTGGTTGTCTGCACCTGCTAAATCTCACCAAAATCAACCCACTTGTAATTAAATAAAGCTGTGGATTTCTCTCCTAAGCCAATTTAGCCAAGACTAAGAAAACCCACAATTTAAGGTAAATACATGGCTTGACTGAAAACAAGCAGTCAGTCCCTTAGGAAACCCTCTGTGTGTAATTGTGAAGCACTCTACTGTACAGTGCCTTCAAGCATGTTTACTCTAAAGAGGAAGGGAAAAAAGAAAAGAAAAGAAAAAAAAACAGAGGCTGTTGAGAAAGTAGCTCCCTAAGTGAAAACGACTTCTCAAATCCCATGAATAACTGTTAAGTCTCCGGACTGCAAACAAGTTGCTGGTAGATAAATGGCTGCAGATAACCAAGATAATAGAGACAGAAAACTGCAACTGGTTTTGCCTCAAGGCACGAGAAAGCGAAGCATCAGCAGAAGGGATTTCGAGGTACGAGTGGCCAAAATGAAATGAACTTTTGAAAGTGCAAAGAGGGGAACGGCTCTTTCCAGTAGGAGAAACATCGTGCTCTTGCAGTTGCACTTTTTTATGAAGAGCTGCATTATTCACGCACCTAAACAGCTGTCAAATGGGTGCGCTGTGTTTTATAAATGATACAGTCCTTAAAAGCAAATCCACAGTGGCTCAGGGCCTCTGACTTCAGGAGAACTTATCTGATCTCCACAGAAAGTCGGAGGTGGGTCTCCAGAGTCCCGTTTCCCCACTTCTCCATTATTAGCTCTGCCAGCCAAAAAGATATTGTGCTTAGTGACAAATGGAAGAGGAGTGCTAGGGTGCAGACAGTGCGGGGGAGGTCCCCTCCATCTCTATCTCCCTCCACCTGCCCCCCCCAACCAACCTCTTCTCCCACGTTCCCGAGCGCCGCTGCCGTGTCCTTTGCGATAACCATAATTGTGTTTTAAAGCCCCTGATTAAATTTCGCAGTCTCGAATAATATTGTTTTGCGATGAATCCTTATGAAAAATGCTTCATGTTAGGAGATTATG
>OMLM01008248.1:24874-62470 GCA_900302695.1 Helostoma temminkii
TACAGAGACATCCTAATGACCACAGACAAGCCAGTAATGATGTAGATGATTGGTTGGAAGAGAGGAAGGAAGTGAGTAATGTGAGGTTTGATTGGCTGCTGACCCCTGGGGGACAATAGTGGAAACTGACAGTTAGGGCACAGCATGTGGAGTGCCTGCATTTCAGGATAATAGCAGATTAGCTTCTATATTGAGCGTCCAGCAAACACTCCGCACCTGCCAAGTTAGCCTATTGTAACACTAACACAATAGGAAGGAAACAGAGAGTGGAGGTGCTTATTAGCAAGATTACAATGTGTCAATCACCAGAAGAGAGAAAGAACAACATAATAAAAGAGCAGTAGAATCCATTTCAGTGGAGGCTTTGATTAGCATACTTATTACAAAAAGGATTTCTATTGTGAGGTACTCTAGTGCCTGTCAAAAACCCCTTGGTGATATCATTTTCTGTCAAATTGGTTTTGTGATTTTTTTTTTTTTTAAATGTTTGTTAGACTTAGCAACTTGTACAACTTTATGCAACTCTATGCTACATGTGACTCAGGTTCAACAAAGGCTTTCTTCTCTGGAGAGGTTATTGGTTTGGCCTGTGGTTAGAAGTCATGCCATTTCATCACTTTAACCCTATTATGACCCCCTGTTCACTGCTAGGGGGCGGGGTGCCTTGCAAGCTCACCCTGCAATCATCAATTCCATCGTAAGCCTGAGGTGGCTGACACAGGAGTTATCACTAAGAACGGGGGAGGCTGCTCCGCAATCCGACCCAGCTGTGGGCATGCACTCAGCTGCTGGCCAACTCCACAGTACTCCCACTGTGGCCCCTTCTCCCTGCCAGCCTCCGGGACCTGGTTGGTAAAACCAAAGAAAAACTGTTTCCCTGTTGCTTAGCAACCGCAGGAAAGCCTTCCAGCGGGAGCGAGGGAGAGCAAAGAGAGGATGCACAAGAAAGAAAAACAGACTCAGAAAGGCCCTTTTTTTTGTTGTAATTCATCTAATTAAATTAAAGGATTACTTTGCACGTTCTCAAATTTCTTTTTGCTTTGACATTATTTAATTTCCTTGCACTGCCATAATTTTTTTTTTTTTTTTTTTCCTGAACACCTTCTAGATCAATATTTATCTGCATTCCTTTGTGCTGGAGGAGGGCGGAAGCAGGGAGACAGGGAGGAGGGAGGTCCGGAGGGAAGTAAACACATGCACCTGCGCTTCCCCTCCCGCTGCATCAACTGTGCTCTGTTTCAGAAACAAACACAGGAGCTGAATGATGCTACTTGGAGAAGCTGCCCACCGCTGCCTTGTGGGCGATGTGCTCAGACTTAACAAGGTGGACAGTGGGCAGATAAACTCCTGTGTTTTCTTTGTATTTTCTCAAAAACTATACACTTAACAAGGTGAGTGGGAAAGCTAATTTGTACGAACAAGGAGCGTGAACTCTCCATTGCTCACACACACACACACACACACACACACACACACACACGTCATCTGCTTCATCCTCCCCTAAAATGACCCTTAGCTGGTGACTGTGAGTCATTAAAGTGGCTCAAAAAAGACGACGAAGAAAAAAAAAGTTGTAAAATCTTTACACAGTCTGTCGGAAGTCCAGGTCATTATTTTAGATACCATTTCAGTCGAATCTTTTGATTCCAGCTTGACTCTGATGGATCAGAGTGTTTGTCTGTTGTAAGAGTCACAAAGAGTTTGTGCAGAATTCTGCCTTCCTCTCTCTTACACACAGATCTGCGCACACATACAGGAAACATATATTCTGTTAATCTCCACCTACGCAGAAACAAACATTGCCACAAGGCAAAGACGAGACTCAGTTGACACAGGTCAACTACCCATGATGCATCGCAAGTTTAATGTTTCCTCTAGTGCTTTTCTCCATCAATGTCAGGCAATTAGTGGAGTGCTCAGTCAAACAGAATCCTATTCAGTTCTGACAGGCTTGTTGCCTTTCGTCTTTAGGTTTACCTCTTGGCGAAATGTGAAATTCACATGTTGCCAAAGTGCTCTTTGTATCTCTGCAATACATTGCATTTAGGGTGATGTACAATGCTAGAAGTGCTGTATTTACTTCATACAACATAATCACATTAGGAGATGTCTGCACTGAGTGGTAGAAGTAGAGCTGCTGTGCTCAGGCACCTGTAGTCCTTCACTCCTAGAAATATTTTCTGCCTCACAATGTGGAGACACCACTTCATAACTACTGAGCACACAGTACTATGTAGTAGCTCTAATTTGGAAGAACATTTTTGTATTCAAGCCAGTATTGAAATAAAACAACATAAACTAAAGTAAATGGTTTTAACAGCTAATGACTTTAGAACTACTAAGCAGGCACGCACAGTTGAATGTTTTGTGTCACAATTCAACAACAGTTGATAAAAACTAAGTAGAATTATAAGAGATAAATACGTAATGTGGTGTATAGATCAAAATCATGCAGGAACTTGCAATGTTAACTAGCATATGGTTTATCAGACTGTAGTTATTCTACTAATGTTTTAGGCTACTAGCATGTAATGTGACCTGAGTAAAAAGATATGAAATTGATCATTTTGTACACAAATGTGTGGAAGCGTGTTGCTCCATGTGTGTTCATGGTTGCACATAGATGACAGGCAAGTAATAGGTTTTTTGATAGAAAATGCATTTGTGTTGTATTATCAATTACTTTACTTCAGTAAAATACAACAATGGAAAACTACTTCTTTCCACCATTTCTCCTACACCAACATTTTGCACCATTTTACTGAGGTGTTGCTAATTTACTACTTTATATCCTGCACTGCTAAAAAAAGTTTAACAGACATACAATCATGTCCATGTTATAATAAAGGACTGGCATTTATCCCTGCAAAAGCTCAGAAAACCAACTCTAAGGAGCAGTGAACATGTTCTGGAGATTTGTGGTGGCTATTTATCTCCACAGAATGTCTCACTGTTGCTATGATCCTACTGTAAGGGAGCTTATTCTTCATGATTTTATGGGTTAATTCTCACTTTTTTATTTTAAAAGAAAAACTAGTTTTCATCCGGGTAAGCTGATTTGGATTGACGCTTAAACAACATCAGTTAGGTGAAGAAGCTGGAGCTGTGAAAGAAAACACAGCTTTGTCATCTTGAAATAATGAGATATGTTATTCAAACAATGTTTGATACCTTGGTATAACAGTGTAATTCAATTGTTATCTCTGGGTAGCAAACAGTGCAACAAAATCACAATTTACTGTCTTAAAATAATGAGAAACGTGATCATGTGAAAGCAGCTTGATATCTTGAGATAATGAGAGAAGCTGTAACCTCAACGGGCCAAATATTTGGTGGGAAAAAGCTCTCAGCTTCCATACAAATCCTGAAATAAGCAATAAATTACACCACAAAAGAAGAATATATATTGTACAAAGTCAAAATGAAAGTCTAGAAAGAATCACAACGGAGAAGCTCATTTGAAAGAGGAGATTTGAAAGCATAATTAATAGTGCACCTGTTCCTGTCATCTGGGTGAGTGAGAGTGTAAATGAGGTAGATGGTATGAGAAGGAGTGATATGAGGAGGAAAGGATTTGGTAAAGGAGGAGGGGAAGAAGAAACGGTGGGGGCACAGGAGGTGGAAAGGCAGAGATGGAGACAGGGAAAGGTGCAGCAAAATGGAAATAGAGAGGAGCAAGGGGGAAAAGTATGACACCAAGTAATGACACCATTATAAAATACAAGAGATGGGACACATATTATGGTGATTATGGCTCATTTCCATACATATAGAGCACTCTGCCAGTGAGTCAAGGAGAGTGCGGCAGCACGTCAGTAGCAAGACTACCAACTCTCAACAGTTTGATCCGACTGGAGCACCGGCGCAGTCTGACTCTTTCACACGACGCCAAAGTCAATGGGCGGGCTGGGACCTGTTTACCAATTCGCTTCAATGAGCTCTGTAAGAGAAGTATGCACTCCTTCACCTCATGCCACTGTTTAGCTGTTAAGTATGCTGAGAGCACTCGGGTGTGACATTCAAGATTTTGAGAAATCCTGTTTAAAAAAAAATCAAGGCCTTTAAGAGGAGAGCCATTGACTTTGAAATAAATGAAAATCCATCCGCGTGAAATGTCACCGTGGAAATGACTGAGTCATTCAGGACAGGTATTTGTGCAGGATTTGGGGATTTTCATAAAGCACTTGTAAGAAACATCTCAAGTTTGTTGATAGTACCCTGAGGAACTCCTGTGAGATGAATCAACGGGGTGAAAACTGTGCAGGTGGGGAGAAGGTGGGGCTTTTGCTCACTTCAAATGGAAACCACATCAAACATGCAGGGGCGAGCGTTTTGAACCCACACACCACTTTTCATGTTAGTGGTGCAGAGCGGCTTGAAATCCCCTCCCTTGAAGGTATTTTAGCTCCTCCACCAGCACTTTAGGGAAAAGGAAAGTCAATTTTTTGCCCAGTTCAATCAAAGGACTTTAATTGGACAGGTTTTCAGTGAGAGAGCATCTATTCTCACATAGTATCCTGTAGTATCAAGCTATACTGTAATTGTGATCCGATACCAGGAAGTTTAGTCGAAACTCAGTTAAATCAGAAAAAAGGTAACTCAAACAAAGATTTTTTTTTTCCAATAAGTGTAATTTTCTTTATTTAGAGAATGAGCAAGTAGAGAGGAGACCAAATGTGAAAGAGAAAACTAATGCAAGAGGATGGAAATTAACCTCCTCTGTGCAATTTCCTTAAGTAATTAAAAATTTAAACTTAATTTAAAAATATTGATTTATAAACGCAATAAAGTCTATAAAATGGTGTTTTTTTTTCTAAGTTAGACTACAATTAGGTACCACTGGATTTACTGAAAGACAGGTTTTCAGGGCCGGATGCAAACATGGACATGCTGTAGTTTCCACACTGCCAGCTAGTCCTGAAAATGACTTTGGGATGACATGGTGGTATATGTGTGTGTTCATATCCAGCGGTGTGTCTTCAGCAGCAGCTGTGCTACTGGCATTCAATGCTGATATTTATTGTATCAGACAGCTCAACAGCCTCATATGAGCCTGTTTCATGAGCGGCGTCCGTGAGGCGTCTGTGTTGTCAAGACACATTTACAGTCAGGATCCCGTCTCTGAAATTAAAAATTACCAAAGGGAAAGTTTTGCAGCATATTAGCTGGAAAACTAAACCAGTGCTGTACAGTATATGTTTCTTAAGCCACAATGAAAACACGAATACATAACTCATGAGATAAGGCAGTTGTACCAACCCAGAAACAGCCGTATGGAGTATCGCATTATGCTGTAGCCTTTGGGGACCCTACATAATGTGGTTATGTGACAAAGCCAGTGCACGTCAGCCACAGGCTGTTTGCTAGACAGTGGCGATGGAGGGAAAATGTGAGCATGTTATCTCCTATAGCACCTAGCTCCTGAATCTCATATTTAAGCCCCTAATTATTCATGGTCATCCCAGCTTGGCAAAGAGTTTGAGGGCTGGCGGGTTCCCCAAGAGAGGGACCAATATGCTGCATGGGGGGCAAGTGAGTCATGGGAGAGGAGGAAAAAAGGGGGATCTGAGTGGCCCTTCCATGTTGATTGATGATTGTGCCTGGTGCAGAGGTAAGATGCAGCCAAAGGTAGACACTGCAACACTTTACTTGGATAATCAATTTATGTCAATGGTAAAGAAGACAAAAATGCATAAATTCCAAATGTGAAAGGAGGTGAATGTATGGAAATAAAATAGAATTTACGCATAATGATAGTGTTATGAGAAGCCACTGAAGACATAAATCATGCGTGCTCACACATCATAATCTCACAAAATATGACTGATTCCTCCTACATAAACATCACACTATCATACTGACCACTATAGTCTCCTACACACACCGCAACAACACTCATGCTCTCTACTTTTATTCTAGTCAGTCATGACTAGACATGAATAGCAGCACATCTGATTGACAATAAATGATATGAAAGAGAAATGAAGAGGTAGCTAGAGACAATATTTCAGCACCACAATAACAGAAGATAAATTAGTTTTCTGTATTTCTAAGAAGAAAAAAAAAAACCTCTGCATCTGCACAGTCCCACATGTTGGCAGCATTAACATCCTTCTTCTCTTAGCATTCAACATCAGACTACACTTATAAGGTGACATCACTAAAATCTGCTATACAATATCTTCTGTGTATGTGTGTTAAATGTGGATTATTCTCTACATGAAAGAGAGCAAAGATACTTATGTTCAATGAACTGAAAATGTACATGTAATACAATCAAGAACCTACACTGGCTAATTAACACCTCCTTCCTGAAAAGAAAAAAAAAACTTTGTAAACTAAAGATATATTCAGGCGAGGTTAGCAGACAGATGTGGGACTGATTACAACTGTGTCAGATCTGATCTGTCTTGTGTCTCTATAAAGTGTGTACCTGCATGTGGGTGTGTGTTGGTTTGGCCCAGAATTTCTCAGCCATCTAATCCCAGTGGAAAATAATGGCATCAGTGCTTGCGAGGGGCATCACATTTCAGCACTAAACTACTTCATTAGTCTGGATTCAAAGTGCCCTAATCAGAGATGGATGTACTGATTTGCGGCAACACAAAGTGTGTGCATGTCTGTGTGTATGCGCATGTGAGTCTGTATATATGCATGTCATACACACGTGTGTTTATACAAGGAATAAGCTGGCAATATAAATCATTTCCACTCCATAATGCAACCTGAAGTTAAACAAACTTGGTTTTTCATTTTAATCTGTTCATACAGAGCATGTAGCAAGGGTGAAACATCTACCAGAATAGATGAAAGAAAAATGGTATCAGGTGATATTCAGGATAGATCATACACATTACCGTTTTGTAGATGTGTGAGTGGGTGTGTGCTCTTCTCCTACCTGTTGTATTCATCTTCCCAGCATATGCACATAGTATCTTAGCCAATCAACAATTACAAAGTGATTTTCATTCTCTGTAGGGGAAAAAGCTCTTTAGACAAGCCTATGGTATTTCTCATAAGAACGAGCAGCAACAATCACTTTTCTGCCAAGAACAGAGGAGTGTTCTCACCTCGACACAACATCATCAGTCATTTAACTGACAAGTAGCCTGTTGAGATGTGGTGTGAAATAACATTTCTCCGCTAGCAGCAAAAGCAAACGCAGTGTGAAGGTGTTAATGTGTAGTCACATCACAGTCACATCCTGACTTTGACTGGAACCTCATAACAGACCAATTCAAGGATTTGTTTGCCATTTTACTGCAGTTTTAAGCCTGTTACTGTGCAGCACGGTGACTCACAGGCAAGAGTTGACCTTTGTTCACCTTTATCTCTATGTGCACAGATGACCAGTAGAAATGTTGCTCCAGTGTGTTTGGAAATGAACAATTCATCATTGTAGGGTGATGCTTCACCATGTTTTGTACAGCAGATCACTACCAGATGACGAACTGCTGTGTTGCTATCACTGTTGACGATATGTGATCACTCAACTCCCCACGTAACTGCATAAAACCTTATCTGTACAATAATGTCTTTAACTTTGGATGACATTTCTCCTGAAAGAAAAAAAAGTTTTCTTCTCACATAAGTTGACAGCAGAGTGAGGTTCAGAGCAAAATGAAAATTCTTCAGATTTCAACCAGAGTGGTATAATTTAAAAAGTAATAATAAATATACATATAAAGAGTAAAAGTGTATTTATGCTAGTGGCTCTGTAAGGCTGCACTTTGCACTTAACTTTGTATTAAATCTAGCCAAATAATTATAAGAAAAAGCCTCAAATTGTGATTTAAGCTTGTAACTTCAGTGCAGTTAATGAAAAAAATCTGTGCAGTAGCTTTCTCTATCAGTGGTAGTTCAAAAAATGTCACATCAGGGCTGGGAACAAAGGGCGAAGGGGTAACTCAATCACCCCAAGCTAACACAAACAGGCACATACAAACTTCCTGAAAAACAGACACAAGTACACTAAGACATCATTCTCACATGTACACACTGTAAATGTCACGGAGGAACGCAATCTGTTCCTTCCACCCAGCGTAGCAGGAGTAGCATGATGCAGGACATATTTTCCCAAAGCCAGCTGTGAGATGCAGATATTAAAAAGGCATTGGGAGAAACAATTTACACACATCCATAAATTAACCTGAGGCTAAGATGTGTTTTTAATATCTGAAGGAAGGCCGAGGGGAAGAATGGGTGTTGTGAATGATGGGGTTGGCGCCACAAACGTGATAAATGCTGACGGCGTTTCTTAAGACTGTACTGGGAGGCGATGTAAACCCCAGTAGCTACCAAGCTGAACCAAAATGAACAAATTTAGAGTGAGCAGGACAACAATATCAGACTGGTGTTATGGTTTACCACCAGCAATAACATGCTGGGTGGTCCCAGTGCCCACATTAAGGGTCTTTAGTGCTTAAGTGTGCGTTCAAGTGCCACCTGGTATTGTAGGCTAATGCGTCCAACTTCATGCAACTTATGGAAAAGTACAGAAGCATGTAATATATTGGTGCACTGTTATTACTTATGCCGTCACTAAGCTACTGAATTAAAGCAAAAACTTTCCATTTTAGTTATTGAATCCTACATGTAAAATACTTAGAAGGTGTAAGACTAATATTGTTTCAGCCTTTTTTCTTGAAGAAATGATGTGGCCATGGGTGTTTTAATTTAAATCATCTACCAAATACCAATCCCATTTCTGTCTAACTTTCTGTGTTCTTTTATTCCATCTCGTGCCACTGTCATTACCCTAGGAACAAAAAAAAAAGTGTGCCAATGTGACACTATCAAAGATGCAGAATGCTTTGCATGCACATAATGTGGGACTTGGGAGTTCATATGCAAACACACCGCTTTAATCAACAGTGGAACTCTAGAGAATTCAACTTCCTTTGTGTACACTGTGTGGAATATACATTTGCGGAAATCATATAAATCATTGTGAGTCACGGAATCTTTAGGATATGTCATTAAAATGCAATATGCATACATAATCTATCCTGCAGTGATGATGCGCTGCCTTTAAAAAGGCATCTCCGAGCACAGTTACACAAGCCCTGCCAAGCACAACCAGAAATGATATTGTTTAGTCTCATTGACTGTTCTCATAATGTAACTATTCATATGTTCGCAGCTGAGATCTGAGGATTTCACAATGGTCATGAGAAGCTGTGGAAGACAAGACTGGGGCGAAAGAAACTCCATTATTTATTTGTGTTTTGCAGTGATGGGTTATTTCTTGACCTAGCTCCACTTCTCACTGCAAAACTATGAGGCTGCATCTGTTTCCCTTAACTTTCCAGGTACAAGTGGAAAAACAAGTTTCTTCCTAAAACAGAATTTCAAGGATAGAGGTTTGTTGTGTTGCCCCAGTGTACTCAGTATACTCAAAGCTGTGACCATAACTCATGGGGCAAAAAAGTTTGTCTAAAAGTATGAAAAACTTATATAACACACTCTTACAGTGTTTGAAGTTAAGCAGTATTCATATTTCTGTTGAACTCAAACCAAGCTTTTTAACAATGTTGTAAAAGTTCATATGTCACCACACTTTTTTTTTGGGGGGGGCATAGAAGAATATCTGTATCTAATGCAAAAAATACAATTAATAACGAAATAAATAAATGTATAGGGTTCTAGTTTGTGGTGACATTTGAACTTCAACTGCATTTTAATAGCATTTCATGAGCAAAGGCTTTCAGTTGTGTGGGAGTAACTAACCTCCACAGAGCGATAAAACTGCTGTATTTTAATAGAAACTGTGTTAAAGTGCTAAACTCTTACTATTCGTCATGATAAAGAAAAGAAAGGAAAACAAAGTCCAACTATTAATAAATCCACCTCTTTGATTTACCTTTTTGAAGAAATTGTCGCAGTCACTGAAACACGCACGTAAGCTACACCCAAGGGATAATTTGAGACATCAACTTCAAAACAGCGCTCACTAATAAAACTATTTGCACCTGGTAATAAGATAGCAGAGGTGTGAATGAAGAGAAATGTTACACAGTTTGACACAGTGAGTCAGAGGGAGTGGGGGATAAACACAACTGGTTGTTGGGGGGGGCAACAATAGAGCTTTATCCATTCCTCTTGGCCCCGTGCATCTGCCACCATAATTTGTGATAATGACAGCATCCCAGCAGGGCCACTCTGCGCAGAGTGATTCAGAATTGATTTAGTGCATTAATTACGCCCCTGTTACGCCGGTGTCATGGACAATATTTTACAATTTGATAAGCAAAAGACGCGCGGTGGGATCATTTTGATGAATTGCAAGGGTTCGGTCGTGGAGCGCTTTTATGATCGTACCTTTTAATTTAACGGTAATCACTTTGCCCCTCCATGCCGTGGAAGCAGCAAGACTTTAATTTCACCTCTGAGACCTCTGTTCTGCACCGTGTCTGCTTTGATCAGGCTGACAAAAAGCAGGCATTCAGCCGACCACTCACACACACACACACAACCACACGCAGTTATAAATATGAAGTTATAAACAGGACAATCAGCCTGAATACTAGATTGCAAATTCAGTGCATGCATGTTTAATAGTTGTGCATATGTCTTCATAATTTGTGCTATGTGAATATGTATGTGTGTTTGTACATCTGTTCTGTTACTCTGTCCCCCTGTGCATCTCTCTCTGCAATAAAACAACAGTTCTCCAGCGCTGCAGGCTAGACAACCCAGAGCCCAGTAATGAGCAGGAGCAGGCCTCGGTCCTACCACCACCAAGCCCCCCCTGGGGGCACAAGACACCCAAACATCCAAACTGAGGAGCTGCAACTCCCATAGCAGTCGAGTCCAAGAGTGGCAGATTTAAATTCTCATTGTGGCTTGTTTATAGTCACAGTTTTCTAAAAAGTTGGCAACTCAGTAAACAACAAAAAAAAGCAGGAAAGATTTTATTTTGCCACCCTTTGTGTGCATATAATGTCTGCATTAATTTCACAAAAAAATATTGATTTTGATTGTTATCACCACACTAAGTGGCCATCATCAGTTGTTATCACATTTATAATTATGCTTTAGAAGGTGCAAACTGCATCTAGGCCAGAAGCTACAGATCACTGCTATAATTTACTGTTATAATTAGCAGGAGTTATAATCATGACAAGAGCAGAAGTCGCCATTTGTGATGTATAAATAGTGATAGATTCAAGGTTGGGGTGGATGGGAACACACATTACTATTATAAAGCATAGTTATAACCAAATTTCTAAAACCTATCAATGCGCTGCATTATTTATTAAACAATAAACCTCTGTTTTGCTTTTACTGTATTATAATTTAGACCTTTCACAATATTCCCTATGATGGAGTACATAATTATTTTATGCTGCAGGGTATATAACCCTACAGATGTCTCATGGATGCTTGGTATATATGGGAGAAAAAAGATGAACTAGTCAGTGTTTTAGCAACACAGTGTCAGCAAAGCTCTAAGATTGTTGACCTTGACATCAGCTCATTTGAAAAGTCATGCACAAGCACTGAAAAACATCAAAAATTATTGTCAAAGGAGAAGCTGTATCAGCAGCGAGTTTTTTTTAGTCTAAGCGATAACTAATTTGAAAGCCCGCTTTAATGCTTATGCAAGCTCATGCCTATCTATGGCAATGTTTGCTAAATGCTAAATTCATATAAATAATTAATCTTGCCTAACCGAGTCATATTTTTCATAAAACATCAGCCAACAGTATCAGAATTTCAGATATGACAAGTTTAAACTCAAATATGCAAACTGATTTGTGAGTTAGTTGTGACAATTGCATCTATTCACACCTACCCTTCCACTGTCCACCTAATGAGCCTATTCAGCTCAGGTGAGAAGTTTCCCATCAACTTTTCCTCAGACTGAAGAAGGTGGAGTGGTGAAACATTTTCAACTTTTTCTTTTGATTAACAGATGAATTCAGCAGGGAAAACGGCCACACTCTGATAAGAAACAAAAATAACATTAAACAAAGAGGAAACTGTTAGATTTTTCTTCTCTCGGATTGTGTTGTCTCCATTACCCAACAATTAATGGGCTGTAAGATCCATCAGGGTGGTGCCACCGTGATCTGGAAGGGTGCTGGCTCGCACGAGCAGGGTGCTAATTTTCCCAGTGCTAAGAGCTGTAATTATGCAGACGCTGCCGGGTGCCCACGAGCGCCGTTCCAAGTGAAAGTCCCAACCTTTTATGAGCTTCTCGAATGGCAGAGAGGCCCTGTGGCAGCCATTGTCACGTGCAACAAAATAGTGCTAAATATCTTTAGAGAGCAGGACAAGTGAGTGAGAGAGAGGAGCACTTGACCCCCTCACTAGCCCTGTCCTCTAACTCTCTCTGTCTCTCCATGTAAATAACATCTCTCACTCAGAGAAGAGGACCCTCCTATCAGTCTCAATAAAAATGGCCTTCAGAAGAATGCAGACTGTCATGTGGAACTAATTGGTGGAAAATTACACAAAAATAAGAGTCAGATGAAAACAATCTGACCTGAGAAAGTGAAGTAACTCCTCAGTACATGGCTGAAGTACGTGGACACTGTTACGAGTCAGTCAAGAGGTTTGTTTTTTCTGTGTTTTCCCCTTTGCTCTGAGTAAATTTCCATTCAGAGCTCATTTTCTAAAAAAAGTTGTTTATAATTTGCTCTAAATTTGGATGTAAAGCGCCACTACTCTTTCTTGTTACATCAGTTGATAGGTTTCCACCTGGGAGATCCACATTCTGTCCATATTAAATACACCAAGTACCTACCAAAGTCTCCCTTAGCAAGATGAATTTCTCATGCTGCCTTTGACATTTACATGACTAACGTATGAATAACACTGTGCTATTAGACCATGCGAAAATTGGAATGCTGAGAATATTTTCATATGCTTGGGTGACATTTGTTAGACACTACTTCTGCCACTGCAGCCGCCTCTGCTCCTTTCAAAACTAATTCCACCAGGTTTTGAGACCAGGCAACAGAGATTTGCTCCCTTTCAGCACAAGGAAAATAAGTAAGGCCCTTACTGCCGTGACAGGATTACTAAGAGAAACCAGGTAATGTGGGTAATAGGAAAATGGGTTAATGCTAAAGGTCGACTTTACCGACTTGATTCCTATGTTTTTAATGTAAATGAATACAGATGGTTTATTGTCCTTCTGCTTTTTCTATACTAAAATATCTTCCTGCTTCTACCTGAGAAAAGTTTTTCCATTATCATGAAGAAGTGGGTCGACCAAGACTACAAGCGCCATAGTATTAACAACCATCTGCACCTCCAAATGACATCATCAAATAATAAAGCAGAGAGATATTTTAATACAGGGAAAGGAGAACACAGCATGTTTTTGTGGTCATATACAGCGCATGTACTCTCTAAACTAGAACCTCAGGAAGTTGAAAATCAGTAAAGTCAACCTTTAAGTAATCTTCCAATCAGACAGACAGATACACACACAACAAAGCTCCTTTTAACAGTGCAAAGTATGAATTTAAGCAGGAACAGAAGCAGGAGAACTCCTAAACCCTAATAATGGAAATTAGATTTCTACCTTAAATAACAGTTAAGAAACCAATACACTCAAGTTCTCACCAGAGTAGCCATGGTTCTAAACAAAAAAGACATTTTCTGTATCGCACCTATTTTCAAGTCTTTGTATTGGTTACCGCTAAGGCAGGTCCACATTACTTAGAGGGGTAGAAACAAATTGTAAACTTCCAAACACTACACACAAACTTGGAACAATCTTTCAATTGAGTTAAACTTTGCAATCGCATTTAAACCTAAATATAAAAACTTTACTGCTGTTTGCTGCCCACAATTGAACTGGTGCTTCTGCAGACAACGGTCTTCACCCAACACACTAGGATCAAAAAAATCTAATCTTTCTTTAAATGGAAAAACATGAATAAAAAAACATCACAAGTACACAAAAGTGTGCACAAACGTCATGTGTAACTACTGTAGGTATGGCTTAAACCCAGTTAATAAGGGATAGACACAATGAAACAAGTGTGAATTACTGCCTTACAGTAAATTAATAGCATAGAGTCACACTCAGACAGAAAGAAGAGCAATGAGGTGAGTGCTGAATAATGACACCCAGACAAGCTGTAATCTCTGACTTGCACTCCTCTCTTAGTGGGTTAGGGAAATGACATGAAAGAATAAAAAACAACTGAAAGAAGCTGAAAAGTCATGACCCAAAGAGTCAGGGTGAAAGTTTGTCATAATATATGAACGTTGCCACTTTGAGATAAACATTTGCCCATATACGTGTATCCTCTAAGCTCATTTTGACTCCGCTCATATACCATCTGCACAGCACGCTACACAGCGCACACACTCGCAAGCTGATAAGAATATGAGGTAGCAGAGCAGAAAACGTGTGTCTCCCACAATGGATTTCTGTGGATGTACGCTTTGAGAATAGCTGAGCTGCAGAATCACCGAGCGCTTTCATTTGCAGCTGAAATACAGCCCTAGGAAAATGGAAAGCTTTGGTGTGAGGAGTCTCTTTTCTCTCCTTTTTCATCTCTTTTTATTTTCCTGTCTCCTCTGTTGCCTGACTCGCTGAACTGAACTCAGAGAGGCATGTTACCCCCTGTTTTAAAAAAAAACAGGCAGAGTTTGGAAATGAGCGCTGGTTGAAAAAGCTGTACCTCTCTTTCCTCTTTGTCTGTCCTGGCTGGTGTTTGCCAGAGATAAACTCAGTAAAGAGTGTCTGTGTCTGCATGTCGACATCGAGCACACCTCAGTGGACATGTCATTCATCTCGCTTTATTGGTGCACAAGCATATGTATTTGTATCCCTAACTTGTGATATATTTAGTTCTCAGAGTGAGGTTTAAGACACTCTGACACACACAAGTTTGACGTACATCTTTTTCTGAGTATATGGATGGACATCCCCGGTCCCTCGGCTCTCAGCTGTAGCTCTGGCACCGTGCCCTGTGTTAGCCGCCAGATTGATCCGGCTTTAATGAAGAGTCCTTCAGCCTAGGTGACATCATTAGCTGGTTGTGGGCCACTGTGGGCCACTTGGCATGGCTCCCCGCTTCACTTCTGTGAAAATGGGTCATTCTGAGTGACAGGCAGACAGTGGCCAGTGGAGCCAGCCAGCAGGCTCAGCAGAGGGGGTACACCAGGTGGCAGCACGGTGATACCCTTCCAACCTGTGCCTTTAACTAACTAACATTTCCCTCTCAATCAAAAGCAGTTATATTCGCCAACACTCTATACTTTGCGACTTGTGATACATTTTTGAACACAAAATTTAAACTAATGGCTAACTAATTTCAAAACCTGCATATGAATACATATACATGTGTAAGTCAAGCACCAGGGTCAAACACACTTGTTGTTTGCTCCATCTCAGAAATATGCACAAAACTCCTCAGTTATTCTTTTAAAACTGTCCAAAAATCTGTTGATCAGAAAATGTTGCTTTATGGTGACCGGTACAAGTAAGGTCCACTCAATGTGTGCATCTAAGCTGGACAAAATAAATGGTACATTTTGTTTGATCGAGACTGGGCTAAAAAGCTTCAGTCATTTCTGGTCTGCACTCACTATAGAAGGGAGGTGGAGAATAACGGTAAGTCAGAGAATTGTGGTTTGCAGGAAAGCTGGACCTGAAGAGTCTGCGGAGCCATCTCATCCATCTAACTGTCAGCATCTCACCAGGCAAAAATCACCAAGTCTTCCTGTCTGTCCCTCCCTCTCCATCTCTGCCCTGTACTGTCCCCTGCTCTCATCACATACACACAGATGTATGCAGACACAAACACACCCCGCAGCATGGTAGCTGAGCATTGTGATTTTAGGAGAGCAGCTGTTTTTGCTTGCCATAAAAAGTGACCCGCCTCTAGCTCTTCACTCTTTCGCTCCTCATTCATTCTCTCCATCCTGTGTCCTTTCCGGCAAATACCCTGTGTCCAAACATTTTTCCATTTACCTCCCAGGCTGCTGTTTTTTAAGTGAAAATAGAGAGTCCAAGAACACTAGCTATTCTTATGCATTCCCAGCCTGCCTGGAGCTCAGGATGTATGAGCCTAGGTAGTGTATCTGCTCAAATGTGTGTAGCAAACTCGTGTGTGTACATATGTATGCACTGAACTTTGCATGAACCAGTATGTGTGCGATGCTTAAAGCTACAGTGTACTATCAATTGGGATTTAAATGTAACATATTTTCCATTAATTGAAAGGTAAAAAAATTCAAACAAAAATGTATGTGAAGCATAATAATACCACAGTGACTGTCTTCACAGTATAACACTTACCAGCTTAAGAACCCAAATGGGGTCTGACTTTTCATGGCCAATAAGGTGATAGCTACACAGTTGCCATGGCAACTCCCAAATGTTGACCCCACTCCTATCCACTTAACAATCCCCCAGATGCCTAATTGTTTCCCTAATGATGCCAGGCCTAATGGGACTGTTTATGGTATTCATTTGATAGTGATGGCCCAGTAATTAGACTACACCTCACTTCATTAAACAGCAGGGGGGTTAGATGATGGTGGCACATACTGTATATGCACATGCAATAGCACACGTGAATTATTATAAAGCTCCTAGTAATGAACATGCAAACACACATGTGGTTGTCTTTCTACTGTTATGAGGGCACTCACTGATGGAATACAATCCATAGCCCCTGACCCTCAAAATCACAACTACATGCTAAGCCTCCACCAAAAAGCAATTCTTAAACTTTAAACATGTTCACAATGTTCTCATGATGCTAAAATGTTCTCACAACGATGGTACTGAACCACTTTTTGGCCACGGAACTCCTCCAGAGACTCATGTAGCAGCTACAGACTAAAGATACAACTTAATCTAGCCGGACTAGAGGCTGGACCCACTAGTGGTAACACACTGTAACTCCAGTTAAGAAATTCTGCAATACTTTAATGTATACTTTACTGTTACAGTTAACACAAAGAAAAAAAGAAGAAAATTTCAGAACCTGTTAGAATTAAATCTTCTTTTTCTGCAGTGTGTTGAGAGTTAGGAAAATTGCAAAGCCTCAGCTTCAGAAAACATATGTTTCTATATGTTTAGTGTATGTGTTTTATTATCTGTGATGATGTTTCTTTTTTATGTTGCTATCCATGGTGCTGAAACACTCAACCCATTTCCACATGTCGCTATCCATGGTGCTGAAACATTTCAACCTTGTCTTCCCCGTCACCATTTTTCAGCCCCCTATAGTTTGTATATTTTGCTATAATGTGTTGTGTGTTTTATTGTGTGGCACTTTAGCAACTGGCCACAGAACACCAGCTGAGACTTTGCCTTTAGGCTGACACTGGCATAATTACATTGATGTTGAGTAATGTGTCATGTCTCTAAAATAAAAATGTCATATGTCTTGTCGATCATTTCTGTGGAATGTAAGTTTCTTTCTTCTAACAACTGTACCATGTAATATCACATTTAAAATTCTACACCTCTCAGTGATGACACAAAATAATTCATAAGAGCACATTATAAAAACTACTCACAGTCTATCATATTGTATAGATAATAGTGAGTAAATGAATGAGTACTTTTGGACACAGGTTGTATGTCTCTATCCACAATGCCAAAACATTCCAGGCTAATGTCTTTGGCACTAAACTTATTCTGTGTCTACTATAGTTAGTGTTTTGCAGAGTAGTAATGTAATAAAGATTTTCTGATGTCAATTCATTGCTCACCATAGCTACCTTAAACTATTGAGTGTTTACTAAGTAGAAAGTAGTGCATGAGTCCACAACAGACCCCCCACCTTCACTGTTGATGAAATATTCCAACTGTTCCATAACGATGAACCATGCAACCAGTCTTTCTGTCTAGCTCTCTCCATGGTCCTGAAACTTTTCTAAAGTTTTAAAACTACCTAACTTTTAAAAGTCTTTGTCTCAGTCTCCTTTTTCCGAGACAGTTCGATGCTATTAATATTTGTAGAAAACAAACCACAGATAGCTTGATGTTCATACCTTGAGGAAGGAAAGGTTGCGGTTTCGATCAATGCTGGTAATCTCCAAATTGCCCATGACAACTTCGCAATTCTCGTAGAGTTTCTTCAAGGTGCGATACTGCTGGTCCAGATCAGACAGTGTGCTCAACTTGTTCTCTGTGCCAGGACAAACTAGAAAAAAAACAGAACATTAAAACATTTAGTGGGCTGAGTTAGAACATTTCCACAACATGCCAACTAAAAGGGATTTAAAAGGGAAATAAATCGCTGTTAAATGAATGATTTCCAGTTAACCAAGGCGAGTTAAAGTACATAGTTCTGTACATGCACAATGTACAAATGAAAAAAAAAAAAAGATGTATTTCCTTTCCAGCAATGTACTTGCCTTAGTGCACTTGCAGGGATTTTAACTAAAACAGCAGTCAGCAGATACATGGTTCAATGGCTGCAGTAAAGCAGAGCTTCAAAAATGTGAGATAGTAAATGGAGAATGAGAGAAAAGGGCAGAGAAAAGACTACGAGACATTCAAGATTGTAAAACTATGTGAAGACAGAGAAAGAAAGACAAAGAAAGAGTTGTGAACAAGGGGGACAAAGGGAAGATTACGTAAATTGCTGAAGAGAGTGCAGAGTGTGGCAAATGTGACCCTTGACAATGAGAGAGCTACAAGAGTCAAGACTTGGGGAGGGACAAGTGGGGTGAGAGGGGTGGATATCATTTCTCTGAGGCAGTGACCTACAGTCTGGGTCTAGCACAGGCACTCCGTTTAATCAAAGATATTCAAATTGCTTTGGTTGACCTTTACAGAGGGTTTCACTTGGAGATTTTACTTGGCTGATGAGATTACAAGACTTTGAAGATATTATAGCGAGTAGAAATTAGTGGCGTGTGAGATCAGAACAGATAGGCTTTTCCTGTGGTTTTAGCCACACTCACAAACAAAACAATGGAAGTGCACACGTCTCACATCTCTGACAGCTTGCAACATTTTCTGACAAGCGACAAGCATACATTAACCAATCCACGCTAATAGCACTGACACCTATTACAAATGACGTCCACTGAGCTCCACTTGGCATTTCAGCTATTGGCAGCTAACGCAAATGACACAGAACAAGAAATTTGCACAGCAGGTTTGAAGTTGCTCTGTATACTTTTGGATCTACTGGAATAAGAAATGAAAAACATGTTTCCTCCCCCCTTAAAATGTGAGAGTTAAAATTAAACTGAAATATTAGCAACAGCCACAGGAAGCTGTCAGTTGCTGACAACATATAACTGCAGAGAGGACATGGGTGAATATTGATACCTTTTACACCAACTAAACATTCATCTATTTTTTTTCAACTTTCCTCAGAAACAAGTAAAAACACAAAAATGGTATAGCGATTGTTGCTGTTGTTGCTGATGATCGATTAATCGGAACTACCACTGTAATTATTTACCCATCAAGCACTCCTTCATTCCCTGCCAGTGTCTCTACTAGTCAGTCAGCTTCACTAGCCTCAGTCCTGTGGCCATCTGCTCTTTTCAGCTGGCACCAGTGCCACGTTACCAGAGGCAAGAATGGAGGTGTGTGTGTTCGTGTGTGTATGGCAGCTGCTGTAATGGAGTTTGGCTCAATGTAATTAAAATGCTCATTAAAGTTTGTCAGTAGTTCAACTTTGAGTAGATTTTGTGCCAGAAACTGCAACTGTCAATGTTAGTTTTAGATTTATTTAGAGAATATAATTTCTGGCAAACAGGTGTCTGAGTAACTGTCTTGCACAAAAATGAAGAAAAAAAAAATTCAATAGAAAGCAAATTAACCACATCATGTATGTGCTTCAACACCTACTGTATGGTCACAGTTTCTTGTGATGACTTCTGTTTGCACATTTTCTTCCACAAAACCATTATAGCAAGGTGTTCCTACCTTAATGTTTTGGGTTTTTTTTTTTTTTGGTAACTGTAACCGTCACCTTACAGTACCTATCCTACATATCAGCAGGGGAGCTCAGTTTTCCAGGTCAGATAATGCTTGTAACAGTTGTTTTATCATTGTTATTTGACTCCAGTTCTCAGCACACACTAGTCAGCGTGATGTAATTATCTTTCAGTGGTACAGTAACTTTGCATTACTTCAACTCAATTTACTTTAAAACTTATTTCAAACTAAGGAAGTGGCTGCAGCTGTACTTTAGCATTAATTATAGAGATCCTATAGCACATAGGATTGAGTGAATGTGATGTTTTACTGGTTCTTCATTAAGCAGTTTTTATGATATGTTTTGTTATAGCTCTAATGCTGAAACAAACAAAAAAGCAACAATAATATACAAATTGCAGAATGTAGTCAGAATTTTACTCACAATGTATGGAGCTTTGTCATGCTGGTAAAGCTTTTAAGTAACTAGCATGAGACTTCAATCCTCAGTCAATCTATTCTGCTTTGCCCAGCCTTCACTCTTCCTGCCTAAACAAGAAGCTGCATATGTACCAATCAAACAGAAACTGTTATGGGTTATAAGGGTGACCTTTGTCTAGAATGGGTATCTCTGCACTTCCAGGCTGTTCTGCGAGTCACGACAAATTCACGATGAATTCACGACATAACCTCCACATTGAGAAAACATTTCTACTAAAAATAAATAGTGTATCTTGTAGTTTTACTGTAAGTAGCTATATCACGGCCAAGGTGACCCCTGAAATGACAAAGCATGATTACAACTTCTTTGATGGTTTTCTTAGTTTCCTGTAATTCTCAGTTGAATTAAAAGATTAGCAGAAGAAAAATAACATGAATCAACTGACAGTTTAATTGATCTCTAGAATACATTTTTATGGGTTCAATCTACTGAGAAAGCTGCATAACTGTACAATTTTCATAAGCCAAAGTAAACGTTATCCACACCCAAGTACAAGACTTGGGGGGGTGGGGCACAACGGACTATTGCATAGTTGAACTTGACCTTATTGAACAACATTGAGCTCTCATAAACTCCTATATTGCTTTATGGATCGTTGGCTCTGCAAAGATGAGCGTACTTCCTCTCCTCTGTGATCCTCCATATTGCTGTGAGTACAGGCTGTGTGGGACAGAATGGCAGTAAGGGGACCTGAGCTATGGTGATAAATGAGATTTGCTGACCACACACACAGATGAGTTATTAGATGAAATGATTTAACAGCGGCTACAAACTCAAGGAAAGTCTGCGTGACGATCTAAAATCGGTGCGATCGATATATGTATGTGCGAGCATTGTTTTTTGTGCGTGTGTGTGTGGAGTGAAAAGGTTAGCGGGCATCTGTAATAATCTGTTATTGAAACCTACTTGCAGGTGTGTGTGCATGCGCAGCTTCATGTCTGTGTGTGGCGATAAACGATCAGAGGGTAGAGGTGAATAACGAGGGGAAAACAACTCTCAAAAAGCCAATATCAGCCCACAGCATTCACATATGGACGCACGAACAGACAAAGAAAGAAACAGCACTCATTCAGGGTGAGTAAGCAAGGTAAGGCCAGTGGGAGAAAATACAACGGAAAGACAGAGAAGGGTAGACAGAGAAAGAGAGATGCTATCTTGCATTTGTACAAATGGGAATGACGTCCAGGAGCATTAGCATTCATATAGACACGCTCTACTGTAAATGCTCTGTTCTCTTTTCTCATTTTAAAAGTGTCGGAATCCATCTGCTCCACTTCTTTCTCTCTCGCTTCTAATTTATTTCTCTCTTTCCTTAGTCGTCCATTTCTATGTCTCTGCCTTCTTTCTCGCTCCTACCACTCTTTCTCTCAGGCCCAGGGGTGGACAATGTAAGTATTGAGCCATTGCCTTTTTTTTTTTTAGCCATTAATGCATCGGGTGACACAGGGCCATGTTCACTTGACAGCTCTGGTATGTGCATGTGCCCGTGTGCGCTGGAGAGCAGCTATCTGCCAATCAGGACAGAAGGTAGAATACCTACAGTTGTGTCTCTGCAGAGACAAAGGCGATGCGGCCTATTGGCTGAGCTCAGGCAGAGAACACAAAGTGAGAAGTGTCTTGGACATAAAAACAAACACGCCTGAACTTTCCAAATAACTTCATGATTTCTTAGAAAAAACATCTTATCTCAATGGAAAGTAAAATAAAATCAATCCCATAATAATTAACATTTAACACATAACAATTATTTGGTACCCTCACCACAGTCTTTGTTTTAACAATTAAGGGAATACTATTAAAATTAATACAATTAAGTGGTTTTAATTCTCATAAATTCACAATTTTCAACAAAACCACCACCACCAGAGGTTTTATGTTCAAACCACAACTAGTTTAACATTGTCTCATCTTTTGTCATGGAAATACAGCTTTTACTTGACCTGTTTAATTCTTACAAACTTAAACATGTCACCCTTGCCTACCAAACACAGATCCAGAAGCCCTAAAACAACTACAGAGATGATATAAAAAGAGCAGTGAACTAACAACAAACGGATAAAATAAATAAAAATAGATAATCAAGGTGAGACCCAGAAATAAAGAAAGGGAGGTGATGAGTGATTAAAAAAAGACATATAAGAGCTAACAAAACAGCTACACTGTCCTCCAACTTAATGATGGCATAGGTTGTTTGTCTCTACCCTCTGTTACATCCCATAGGAGCAAGAAACAGGACATCTCCTTCTAGTTTTTGTTCAGAACAATCCAAAAAAATTGGACTTATGATCACCAAACGATATTGACATTTAGTAGAAAAGATGACACAGGGGAGGAGATATAGAAAAGAAAAGCTAAAACGGTTGGAAAATGAATGCAGCAGAGGAAAAAGAGACAGCCAGCAAAAAAGAAACAATAGAAAGAAAAGAACAAGTTAGCTCTTGGCAAGAACGTTGTACAGTGTATTTCTTTATCAGTGCAGATCCTAGACTCCGATGATTCAATGCCTTCACTAGAGAATGTTTCTTTATTTACTTCGATGATATCCTTGTAACAAACTATCTACAGTTTAGTGTAAATACAGTCCGGACTGAATCAACGAGGCTTGTGTTTGAACAAATGCATATGCACTGAATTAAAAAAAAAAAAAGTCTTAGTGGCATCACCAAGTTTTGCTGTTTGTGTGTCCCTTTGAGTGGTTTTTGTAGCTGAAACCTTGTGAATTTAATCTCTCTAAATTGAATTACAACTTAATCCTGTTTTACACCACTATTCCTGGAACAGACAAACTGGTTTAGCAACAAGGATGGAGCCTCCCCGGGTTTTTTAACAAGCTGTAGTGATTAATGTAGAACAGGTATGAGGTAAATGTCTGTATGTGAGTGTGTGGGCATGTATTCACACTGGTTTTGGCTCCAGACGCCATTTCTGATCCATCCATGAAGTGAGAGATGAAGGCAGACAGTTACCTCCTCGCTTATTCTCACTGACATATTGAGCTGTGCTTGTTCTCATTTCGTACTTCATCTCTTCTCCTTCACACCCCTGCCTCTTCTTTGGATTGTGTTCTCGCTGCGTCTGGCCTTTTATCATGTTTCTGAGGTCTCAGACTCAGACTGTCTCATTTTTCCATCAATCCTCTTCTTTTACAGTATCTATTCTGATCTTCTCCTACCTAACCTGTGACCTTTTGTTCCACAATGCTGCATTAGCATTAAGTTAATACAACTCTGACATGGTGTAAAGAGAAGCGAAAAGGTTAGGTGATAAATCTGAATCTGATGCAGGAGTTGTTATGATGGGGGATGATTGCTGAATTCATACTACATTAATTGAATTGCTATTGTGGAAAAAATAGTCACAAAAACAAGGGCAACTTCACAGATCTCCAACCTGTTTTCTTTGGTTCTAGTTTGGATCCAGGTTGTCTTTGCCAGCCTGATTCAGAGAAAATTACTATTGGCCACTTAAAAAAAATGCTGGAGAATCAAGATTAACTAATTATAACCCAATAAACTGGCAAAAAGCTGGACATAGCTGTAAGATGAGACATTTGAGCTGTAATGGCTAACCAAGTGGGAGGTACAGCAGCTGCAGAGGTCAACAGAGCAACATGAACATCACATGAGAAAAACAGAGCAAGTTCAAAGCTCTGACACAAGGTTGCAGCTGTATTCACTGGATAGTTGTATATGTCCATCACAGATATAGACGCAGTTCACTCAAACACACCAACTACTGTTTCCAATTTAAGTTAACAAGCAGATCATGTGAGTCTATTTGTAACTGAAAGTACAAGATAAATGTCTTGTTGCGACCTGATACATGTGCATGATGTGAAAGTTTGTAGCTTTTATTTTTGGCAGCAGAGGGGGAACATCCATACGCAGTTCATCTTGCATCTCACAGATGCTGTTCAGTTGTATATGTGATGGGACATATTAGAAATAGTCTTGCGAAGGTTTGAATTATGCACTTCCTGAATATTTGTGTGGGTTTGAGAAGTTAAAGTAATAGAACAAATCTGAAGTGCTGTGTTTTTTACGGCCAAAGGGAGGTCACAGTCAAAGACAGCATGTGGACTAAGAGTGCTGTGCAAGGACACACAGAACAGCATGATCTATTTGACATCTGAATGAGACCACCAGTCTTTTTTTTTTCATTTTTATTCCTTGTACTTCGGAACAGGCAGATCAATAAAGGTCAAACTAGCATGGGGACATTTTTCTTTTCATTTGTTCTGTCCTAAAGATAAAAATGTGGAACTCACACTTGCTGATCTCTTATCTTCTTTCCTATCACTTGAAATTTCTTGTTCTAGTTCATTATGCAGTTTTACATACATGTACAGAAACAACCATTTCAGTCTGTTTGCATTCTTAAATTAAATTAAACTAACAATTACTAGTATTTTTATGAATAAATAAAAAGCCATGTGGCTTGAAAAACAACAATCCATGTTTTTGGCACTTTTGCCTTTATTTGATAAAGTGAAACAAGAATGAGTAAGAGAATGAAGATTAATGCAACAATATATCACCTCCAGAATGAAACAAGGCAGGTTGTGGTTATGTGGTATGTGTTTCTTAACACTTATTTCTTTTCAATTCTTGTTGATGGATGCAATTATGGAGGAGTCAACGACACAAAGGAAAAAACATATTAACTTCAGCTGCTGTTGGCTACAAATAAAAACACTTTTTACAGCATACAGCATGGCTGACGGGTGAGGTTAAATGATCTGATTCTTAAAAAACTAGTAAAACAGGCAGAAAACACACCAAAACTTCCTTAGTCACTTCAGTATAAGCTGAAAAATTCTGAGCTCTGGGTTGCAGGTCCTGCAGAAGCCATCCATCCTTCATCAAAAAACACTCACATCCCAAACTGCAGCAGACACACTCCCACACAACTGGCTTCAAAAGGCCCAGGAACCCGGACCACATCAATGGTGGACAGTTATTACTAGGCCCACCAGCATTCATCCTCATCATCCTCATCATCTTCTCTGTTGCTCTAAAGCCTCCACACAGTCCTGAGGTGGTGCTGACGAGGCAGCCACAATTCTTATAAGCTCTCACACGGAGAAAATGAAGAATTTCACCCCAAACTGAGAAACCGACCATTAGAAGAAAGGGGGAAAAACCACCTACTCTTACAAAATGACAGATAGAACAAATTAAACTCCAGTGTGGAGTGTAGAGGTGAGCAAGATGCTCTTGGTTAATAGAATTTTGAAACTTTTACACTCTTAATCAATCTCATTTTTTAAAGCTTAAAGCATTAAAAGCTCAGTGTTACCACTTTTTCCTTTTACTGTGCTGATATAAAACAAATCCTTTCATGTAGTAAAAGGTTTGTTCATTTAGTGTATTAGGTTCATGGATTGCAAGCAAAACCTACAGAAGCACCAGAGTCAGACATACAACACTGTAAAATTGATGTAACAAAATGAGTCTATCATTGAATGAGTTTTGAAGTTTCACCGTGTTAAAAAAAAAAAAAAAAAAACTGTTCCTCTTTGAACAACTAGGTTAATCTATCAATTTTAGCTTTCAACTGAAGGGAGCTCCCAACTTGATCCCTACAGGTTATTGAAGGCAGATGTGATGGTTGTATACAAGCCCGAAAACAAAGACAGTCTAGATATAGCCTGACAGCCAAAACCCAGGGAAAAATGGTTGATTAATTTCTCATTAATCCTCATTAAGCCTATTCTTCAGGCTTTGTGCTTTCCAGTCTGTAAAATGAAACCGTTTAAAGTATTTAAATAGTAAATGAAACCAGAAACTTAAAATGCAGGTTTATCTCTTCCCACATATTTTTAAGCATTTTAAACTGTTAGACATCAACCCCCTGCCTAGAAACATTCTGCATAGGTACAAATGTAGAGTCATCCATGACAGAACAAGGTCACTATATAAAAGAAAATTTCATTATTTTTTGCTTAGAATGTGCCCACTTCTCTGGTATTTTAACTTCAAATTGTCCCTGACAGCTCTGGGTGGCTGATATGTGGCCAGTGGGGGTTCAGAGCCATCAATCATCTCTCAGCGGGGCCTACTCCCCTTCATGCTCACAGACTGCCCCCCCGTAGCTCCTTCTCTCACCCCCTACACTTCTTCGTCCTCTGCGTTTTGTAACCACTTGATTTTTACTCCTTCCCCTCCCTTAACTCCTCTCTGCATTTGTTACGTCATTTTCCTTGCCGTGCTATTTATTCCATCTCTATCTACAAGATTGTTTCCTTTCCTTTTCCTTCAGACATTCTCATCCCAATACCACTTTTTTCCTGACTAAGTACAAGTGCAAGAACTTTCATTTGAGTACTTGCTGATACCGATTACTGATACTAGTACGTGATATTGTATTGCTCACATCCAACAATTAACATAAAACTCAGGTAAACAAACTTGATGCGACCCCACCACATTTCTATTTAAGAGTGTCTTCCAGGTGAGAGTAGGCTAAGACAGAATGTTTAATGTTGGTCCAAATATCAGTGGTGAAGCAGCTTTAAGCAGCTGAGTAAGAGCTTGTGTTATTTTAACACCTTGTAGATTGTCCCTGGACATTTTCTCTTGTTTCTCCAGTGTTTGCTGCAGTGATGGTGGTTGCTGGTGCTGACATTAGCAAACTCTTATTTTGTGTTATGCTGGGTCTTTAAATGTTTGACCAAATTATTTGTTATTTGTTGAAGGAGCTGTTTCACTCCCCATCTTGCCAGTATAGCAGATCAGAGCTTGGAGTCCATTTTACTTTTGTCATCCTCATTTACCTTACCTGCTCACCCAACACGAGATTAAAGTTCTGCCATGAAACGGTATCAGGTGCAGTAACGAAGAAGTAGAAGGGCAGTATTGGACTAGATACTTGATGCATCCCTAATTCTCATGTATCTTCATCCTCCAACCAAGAGGTCATCACCACTTACAGCTGTATAGCTGTTTTCAGACATGTATTAGATGTACAAATACATGAACTGAACTTGTAGTCTTCTCAGGTCAACCCTTGCCTGACCCAGACATGGTATTTCCTGTAGATGAGAACGCATCTGACATGGACAAACTTCAGAGAATCAAGTGAGGACAATGTTCAAAGTTTAAGTATGTTTGGAACAGACACACTCACACCATGAAATGTACTTGAAGATAAGAGTGTCAACCTCACAAATGCATGCATACATCTGTAAAACGCACATAAACACAGGACCTCCTCTATCAAAAGGGCAATAATGTCTCAACGAGCACTGGGACTTCACCTGCTACACTGACGCAGGTGGATGGCAGAGTAATTTGTATAACAGATGTGTGTGTGTGTGTGTGTGTGTGTGTGTGTGCGCGTGTCAGACGCAGGTTTAATGACCCGTCCCGGCCCATTTTCAGTCGGTGGCTTCTCTGTGGGGAAATGAGGTTTGTAGTTAATGTAGCACAGAAGGGCTGACTGTGATCATGTGTATGTTTCTGTGTGTGTTTGAGTGTGTGTGTGTTTGTGAGTGTGTGCTCCAAGCAGAATATTAGTAGGAACCATATGGGAGGAATCATTATGAAGAAGGTTCGAGAACATTTATGCTGTGAGGCCTGTGTTTCAATATCGGAGCTAGGAAAGATGCAGCTTTAGTGTAAATATGCACGTGTGTGTGTGTTTGTGTGCGCTTATTTGTGATTGTTCAAGTGTGCTTAAAACTCCCTCCTTTTATAAATCACATTATGGTGTGTGTGTATGTTGTGCAAGATTCACTTGCTTGAGTTATTCCAAACACAGCAGTTGCCTTCAAATTGTGTACACTGTGAAGTGTCGTGTCACAAACACAACATGCCAGAGAAATAATGAAACACGCACATTCATATTCGTACACACTCAAACACACATGAACAATGCACAGCAGATGCTGTCTGTACTGTCTCTTTGCCTTCAAACTGAAAAATACAATACACACACACACACACACACACAAAAGCACCACCAAAAATGCAAAAACATCCTTAGCACACATGCACGGCTGCACATGTAAATGCACACACACACACACACACACACACACACACACAGAGGACCAGGGGGAAACCAGGCTCCCAGAGGAGGAAATAAGTTTGGGTTGGATGTAATGAGCAACTGAAAGGCAAATGAGCCCTTCAGTGTGAACGGCCTCTATCTAAACCCAGACAGCTTGTGTCTAGGGAGACGCTTTATTGCTGAGAGAATCCAAAATGTCATTCATCTCTCTGTATTCGGTCACCAGCCTCCCTCTCTCCACCACCTCATTCCACTCTTGTCATCTTTTTTACTCTCTTCCTCTTCCACTCTCCTTCCCATTTTTCCCAGCCTATTGTCGGTATTTTTTTTACGTTGCTCTTTCTCTAGACATAGTCCTTGTTTGTTGTCGTTCAAGGTCTCTGTCAACTTCCTGCCCTCCTATTGCACGTCTATCGCTCCCTCTCTCACCTTTACAAAGTGATCTTCCTGTTCTTTGCTGCCCTTTAACGCTTGACTCCCTACTTTTATTTTCATCCAAGTCGATGTAAAAAATATTATTTTGCTGTCGAATAATGGGATTTATTGCAAAATATGCATTTCATGTGTGTCATATCTAGTTGTTTGAAGTTGCTGATTGTAGGGGCCATTCAAATCTGCAGCACCTGGGTCCAGTTTGTTGTTTTCATACCACGTACAACATATTTCTTACACATAACTTAATGATATTCTATTTACAACAACATTGGATAAATAATAGCAGCATAACCTTATATTTAAGAAGTGGGGCCATGTGAATGGGCAGTTTTACTTAGGTAATAAGGCAACAGAACTGTTACATTTTTTGCCAACTTAGGGTTCTTTACTACTGATACTACTACTACTGAATGTACCATAAACCATAAGTGATAAAAGCCATTTTGTTTCACATTCAGAAGATGCAGTGCTGCAGCTAACATAACCACATGATTTAGTATTGGGCTGTGAGCTTCTGAAGTGTGGGTGACTTGCACTTTATATTGTACACCTCCCAGATAAAAACGCACAGGACCAAATGTACAGCTGTTGATCTTCTCATGTTACACCTTCTGTGGCAACGTGACTTTATTATAAAACAATATTTTAAAATAATATTAAAATAACTGCTTGTTTTGTTAGGAAATCCAAGAAACAGTCAATAGACATTTTATATTTAGAGAAAGGAAAAAAAAAGAAGCAGACAAAACATTGGATTCCACTAAAAAACATATATGACAACATCATTTTAGATAAATAAAAATAACTCTGGGGAACTTCACAGACTATTGTAACAGAACACGTAAGAGAGGATTTTTCTTTTTGCTTTATAAGAGTAAGATGAACGGGAATAGACTGAGTGCAGTCTGGCTCTTGACCATGGACTGTAGCTGTAGGCACAAAATGCAGTGGAGGCAGTCGGACGAAAACATGGCAGCAGCATCAAACAGTCCGACGCATCTTGAACCGAATCCCAGTCTGTCAAACACAACTTGAAAAACCAAAGCCTGGAGTGAAATATGAAACTATTTTGTCTCCATAGTAGGTGATCGTGAACGTCCAACTGAGACAGAAGCCTTAGAGCTTATGTTGATATTAAATTCATCCAAGTCAAGTGTGAGTTCTAGTTTGTGACTGACTTTATAGCTACCAGTTTATCATCTGCTATCCCAGTTTGTCCTGTAGGTTCTCTGGCTTTACAACATCCTTAATTTCTCCTCGGCTATCACACTTTTCCTGCTCTCACCACCTTTCTGTCTTTTTGTTTTTAATTCGGCGCGTCCACTCACATTCATCTTTGGCAAAATCAATAACCATTCTCTGCCGTGCAGCAGTTGAGGGATGTAAATAGCAGAAATCTGACATTCGCAGGATATAAAACAACAGGCTTTCGATATAATCAACAGCAGTGCCGGTGCCATTCCTCAAACAATCCATAGCCTTATTAAAAAGGGGCCAATAACTTAGCCCCATGCCGCCGATGGAGGGTGTGTGACAATAGTGTCTGATGAGTCAGGATTGTAGGTGTGACAGGGTGAGGAAGGGTGGGATAGTGTGATTGAGGGTGCATGGGTCATTTGCGTGAAGCATCATTGTATTTGGACTTAGTTGCTGGTCGAGAATTATTTATTTTAGGCGGTTATTTTATTGCTTAAGATGAAAAAATGAAGAAAAAAACCAACATGAATAATATGCATTATTTAAAAGAAAGAGCAAAAGATACAAAGGCCAGAGATCAATGAGTGAGAGAGCAGTGGGTGCTACTGAGATGAAAACACAGACAAAAGCTGCTGCAGCAACCATAAAAAAAATCTGATTGACTGTTTTGGTATGGAAGAGAAATGCTTGTCTAAGATTCCCTGTATGTGTGGTTATTTTTCATGTATTTATGTGCATTATTTGCACATAATCTGAACATGTACCGCTGAATGTCTTGCTCAGATGTATGTGGGGGTGTGCAAACGTGTTGTGTATGTGTTTGTAACCTTGCAAAATATACAGTAATGAAGTGTTTTCTCGCTTTGTACTGAGGGCTGTGGAAAAGTGTGTGTGTATGTGTGATTTTTTCTTGGCTGTTTTTGTGCAGTAACTACATGTGTACATGAGTGTTCCTCGTTTAAAAAGTGTATTTGTGAGTGTTTGTGCGTCTCCATCACCAGTCAGCCAGCTAGTTGTCAGACGCTCAGTGGGAGAGTCTGTCTGTGTGAGTCAGTCTTTTCCTCGCTGCCTCTTCTTTCAACCCAACCTGCTTTCACATTCTCTGACTGAGGAAAAAAAAAAAAAAACTTGCCTTGACCTTTCGGCGTGGCCATCAAAAGCAATCGATAATTATGAAATTAAATGGGTTATTGCGCTTCGTGCTAACTGAGGGATGGTTATTGCTCATTGGGGTAGTAATGAACTCAGAAGCTTGTGAGTAATTCCATTCATTCTCCCTCTCTCCATCTCACAGGAGCAAAGAGAAGACTGCATATCATTGTACTATCCGAGTAGTTCATGCAAAAACAGAAAGATTTTCTGCTTAATACAGAGACATTAACAGTTTACCTTGATCCTGACTGGCTGGTTAGTTAAAGAACCAAAAGTTGGCCAGGCAATAACTGCACTAAGACTAAATAATAAATACTAAAACTGGGTGAAATGAAAGATACAAGAACATGTCCAGACAATGGACCTTTCCAGACTTTCTAAGAGAAGAAGTAGAAACCATCTAGTGTATGATAATGCAAGGATCCCCAGTTGATACTGCATTTGTGAAACTACTGGTGGTGCTCACATGACTACAAACACATTAAGAGCTTTTATGCTTTTTATGCAACAACTTCATTTAATTTCCCCCTAGCTGCTTTTTTTCATTTGTGCCTGAAATGCAGCACTTTTATCTGACAGCATAATGGAAAATGTGACCAGGTTTCACTCTAAAGCATCATGCAGTTCTTACAGTTCATACAAGTCTACACTATGTTTATCGACAAAGCCATGGAAAACCAGAGGTCAATAAAGGTTTGATTTAAAAATGAAAGTAGAGGAATATACTTTAATAAATTATCCTAAGATGACATTATGCACAATGCATTTCTTTCAATACAAGTGAAATCAATAAATATTAGTGTTGCCATTGTGTTGGACTCAGGCAAGAATCACTACTGATGCTACTCCCTCTATCCATCAGTTGTACCTAGCTCTATTTTAGAAGGTTGTGGAGAGCCGAATACATGACACTGGGTTTGAGGTCTTGGTGAAAGGTGGGAAGAATCTGAAATACCTTGGTGAAACTGGACAAAACCAAAAACCTTCTTGCTGAACCCCTAGTTTATGCTAGTTCAATAAACTCACCTAAAGTAGATGAATTCATTTTCTATCACCCAAATTTTTGGCTTTAGGTGCTGTCTTTCTAATAACTCTGCTGTAAAGTGAAAGATAAAAGGAAATCTGTCCGTCAACACAAGTCAATACGCAACTTAGTTTTACATTTTCAAAACAGTATTTTATATCAAATACATATATATTATATTAGAGTATAATACATCTTATGGATTATGGATAAAGTGCTTACTGAATGTATCATCCACAGTGTAGTACACTTGGCAGCTTGTCAAGTCTGCTACACCATGCTTTCATTTTACATTACATACTTTAACTTTAAATTACATATTGCTGTATAAGATGAAATGCTTCTTGGTGACCACAAACAAATATGCTGTCTTTACCTCTCTACTTCCCTTGTGGCAATAAAACTGATCACCCTCCCCATCTCATCCCCCCCCTCTCTCTCTCTCCTTCTTATTTGACTGCAGAGGCTCAACCACTGAGGCTTAATTGCTTCTGGCGCTTCGGTGACAAAGTTAAGAAATGAACTGCTACCTTTCTTTAGGCAAGTGACAATGTAAAGGCAATTAGTGTGAAAGGGAAACATCGCTGTTTGATGAGGAGGGTTATGCTATACCATGCTACTAATGAATAATTAAACCAGAGTAATCACTATTTTACCTCTTATAGGAGGTTAAATGAAGTGTAGCTTTGGATCTATTATACAGTTGTTTAAACTTTAAAATGTGTTATACTTATAAACCAATTCCAGTGCATATTTTGAGAGCTCATTTAGTCCTTGTCAGAGTGTATCTCATCTGACTTTTTGCAAAATGCCAACAAAGTTTTATGACCACAACCACAGATTTGCTGCGAGATGAGCCAATTTTTCAGACATCCACATCAGAAAAACTCCTTCCAGATAGAAAATGTAAATTAATTTAACACTTCTGTGAGTATAACACAAACATAGATGCAAATAATGAGCTTATGATGATATTTGAGAAAGCAGAAGTAAGATGTTGTGAACTAGTGATGAAGACACAAGAGACACAAAGCTCCCCAACATTCTGATTGTGTCTTCAGATTAATTCTTTAACAGATTTATTATTTTTCTCAGGGAGTTTCCTCAAATACTTCACTTCCTCAAATTCTTATAGAGCTTTTAGAAAAGTTTGAATGCATGTAATAATTGGAACTGGACCAGGAAACGTCATACAAAATGCTTACAAATCACACTGTGCTGTGCTTAAGTTGAATTTTCAAGCTTTAGTTTAATTTCGGTATGACAGCATAGCAGAAATAAGATTCTACAAATAAAGTTTTTTTTATTTATTTTATGTTAATTTTTTTTAAACTTTTGTTCATCACAGAGTCATTTTGCAATTCAGGTTTATATTTAAGAAAAGATGACACTTGAATGATCCCAAATGGGGAAATTGACTAATTGCTCAAACTTCCTTATCAGTTTGCTCTGGTGAAGTAAAGAATGGTTTCAGGTAGGGGAACAAGCTTTCACATGCTCCACTCTTATTTAAAATTATTTTTCTTACTTACTGATGGTAACTCTAAGCATTGTTGCACTGCTTGATACTGGAGGTGATACTAAGAGCTGAGGCACTGCCTACTCCAGTGTGGTTGGATTTGACATAAAGAAGCATAAGTGGGCGGTAGGTGGGTAGGTAGGGAGGGAAGTTTCTTTCCATCTGAGCTGACAGTGTTGACAAATGGCAGGGGAGTGTGTATCTGAGGCGGGTGTGTCTTTGTGCAAGTAAGCACCCGAGTTATAGAGAGAATAAGAAAGACAGGAGAATGATGGAGGGCAAACCGAAAGCAGGAGGAGATAGGGTAAGAGCTTAGTCTGCCTTCAGGGGGAATACCGAAGTGAGCAGCATGAAAGGTAGATATTTTCACAGGTGGGCTGCAGGGAGAAGATGGAGATGTTGAGGAAAGGATGGGAGAAAGGAGTTTTTGATGGAAGGAGCAAAGTCTGATGGAGGGAGGAGAGCGTGAGGCTGGATAAAAACAGTGAACAGCAAAAACAATATGAATCTAAGTGTAAATGTAAGACTTAACATTTGTTTGTTAAGTTTGTTATCCGAGTTTAATGTAAATATAAAAATGTATGACAGGTTTGTGTACTACTTTTGACTGTCACTGCCTTTCTCTGCCTCTAATTTGCTCAATTTTGTTGTCCACTCATTCGTCTCTGTCCGTGTCCCTCACTCGAAGCTGGGAATAAAGCTCTCAGGGATTTGGCTCCCAGTCGACTAGCTGGAAAATTAGCAAACAGCCAGTTTGCCAGATTTTTCAAAACACTGTCACAGATATCTGCCATTTCAACCAGTCAAGTTCATTTCAAAGCTTGGTCTTTATAATTGCTTGCCAGAAGTTTAAAATGGCAACCGTGGTGATTTGTTTTCAGACTGTTCATCAGGGAGAGCAACACTCATCACCTACGATTGTTTAAAAAGTCAACCTTTTTAACATAAACACAGATTTTTTTTTGTTCATTTCCTTCAGTGAGAACTTCCTACAATATACAGAATGAGAATTACATCCATCCTGCTGCTGGTTTCATTAAAGTAATACAGGGAGGATGCTCTAGATCCCTGGTCCCAAGAAATCAGACCTGGTTGAACCACCAGAGCTTAATTAAATCTCTGATCAGTAAAAATGTCTCTTTTAACCATTAATGCCAAAGGCATGAATATTTGATATTCTTGGTCTGGCTGAGGTATCATCTCGACAGAATTGTCTGCAGAGTTCAAATCCTGCAAATTCATCACATAATATTGAATAAAACCATCATACTGGAGGAAATTCATTTTGCTGCACAGGTCCAACAGTGTGTCTGTCAGTGGATAACGCACATGTAGACGGATACAAGAGCATCGTTGCTCACACAAACAAGCCCATACAGATGTGGGCCCAGACACACTCGCTATTTGAGGTGTTATAGTCCTGTGTTGCGGTACTGCAGCTTAGCGGGGGCACAATTTTTTTCTTTTACATCTTTACCTTAAGTGACAAAGCCCCAGTAGCCTTCTCAATTATGTTGTGCAGGTGCAGTCAGCAAGAAAGAGTAATTGCACTGGGTGTTTGGAGCTCCCTGAGACGGATTGGAAGCTCAGGGCAGAGCTGTCAAGGCCTCCCGAAGGACTCGCCAGTTTGTGTGTGTGTTTTACACTGTAGGTGTGTGTGCTTCTATCACACAGCAAAAAGAATAACATTATGTTTTCATTTTGCATGTGCATGTACAGCACGCCGTCATGCATCTATGTCTTCATTGTGTGTTAGCATATGCACGAGCATTGGAAAGATATGCATCTATTAACAAACACCCCGGTGTTCGCGGCGGCTGAATCTGCATCGCAGCGACCTGCTGGCACCCTGACAGTGACAGTCGACTCCCCAGGACCTGTCAGCGCCATCACATATGCCCTCAGGCTCTTGGAACCTTCAAGATGCTTGGGCAATAACACTGCAATAAGCTCCTTGTTATAGACATGTCATCCGGCCTCAAGGGAAGCACTGTGAAGGCTGGAGGGTCACCAAGAATCAGCCAAGTTAGAGATAATTTGAATTGAAAAATCCCATAACAATTAAGTATGGAGAGGAAATAAAGTGCAATCATGGGAAGTGTAATTCAGATTAAGGATGAAAGACATCAAAAGTAAAGACTACAGGAATGACCTTAATGGATTATACAAAGCTTATTTACATCATGATCACGAGGGCATACAACTAAAGACACTAAAGTTTGTTTTGCCCAAGAAAAGGGAAGACACCTGAGGTCACTGCTGGCTTTTATTCAACACCCAACGCTGTCAAGTCCTAGCACTTGATTTTTCTTGGATAAACCCTCACCTATCCCCAACGGCCTGATTGAGACTTTGAATCTGCCTTTAAAGAGAAGTCGGTATGAGAGGTTCACTTCTGTGGAGAAATTCAGCAAACGAAAGCCAGAACAGACAGTGTTTTTGTAATTTCTAATGTAAGTTCTGTCCTTGGAACTGATATGAGAGTTTGTTTGTAAAGTATCGAACTTTATAGCTGTATACACTGAGTGTGGGAAGATAAGTGAAGAGATAATGAAATTTAGTAAGTTAACTTAGAGTTAACATGTTCCTATCTTGGCTGGAAAACATAGACACAGGGGAGCTCAGGCCACTACGACTTTGCATCATTCGCTCAAACGTCGAATGTTTCGATACATTTCACTGATCATGTCGTTAAATCATAGAGGTCTGTGCACGCCCTTGGTGTGATCATTGTTTAGCAGTGCAGTCACGAGGAGGGAAAGACAGAGAAGGTTCTTCAGGCTCCAGATGTGGAATAAGACACAGATGTGCTGGTTTAATTAGACTTGCCAGAGGTGCTGCGGCATGATTACCCTGCTCCACCCCAAGAGAATGCCTGTCGCAACGAGTGTGTGTTTGCGTTTCACAGGCTGTATACTGAGGAAGGAGTTTGACAGCAGAGTAGATGGAGGGAGGGAGAGGGGGGGGGGATAATAGTTGGTCCATGTGTGGCTGCCTTTCCTCTCACGTGTGTGAGTTAGTTGGAGAGCGGGGCAGAGGTGCAAACAGAGACAAAGAGATGAAGAATAAGAACAAAGAGTGGGGTGCATCACACATGGAGTGGAAAGAAACGTGATTGTGCATCTGTGTACGAAAGCATGTGTGCGCATCATTATGCACCTGCATGCTTAATGTCTCCATGTTGCTCAGGATATTCCATCTGCCAAGTAAACCTGAATGACCTAGTTGGGAGTGAAATGTGCCATAAAGGGCTGCTGATGGATGAAGGAGAACACCTTGCTACAGTACATCCACACCACCACTGTTGTCTAACGACGGCCCTCATGCCAGAAACTCCTTTAAAGCAGTCTGCCATTGAAGAGCAACTCATAACTCCTGTGTGCAAACTAGAGAAATCTTCAAATGACTTTCTGAAAGTGTGGCTGGCACTCACACCTCGTCAGGAGAACATCAAGCCGTTGTTAACAATAAAAAACCAGGAAGTGAAGAGTTTCAGCAAAATGTAATTTTTTTGGAGATTTGATTGAAAGGATGCTGATGATGTTTCATTGATGCATTTTCAAGTATCTGGGTTAGTCTTGCATATAAAATCTCTTTGCGGGCTTCACTAAGCTAATGTCTGTGAGATTACACAAGCCTGCACCAAAACACAGAGGTACACAGGCGCAAACACATGCAAACTGTGTCAAACTACAGCAGCTGTACCAAGTTAGACAAGTCCTCCTGTCTAAGTTGCTTGTATGTGATGTTAATCTGAGGGAAATTAAGGCAGGAGATGTTTTAATTAGGGAAACCCAGGAGATGTGCAGATCTCTGTGCTGCTACACACACTCTGCACATACTGAAACACACATATTCACTAGGGAAACAGAAAACTGGGGGCAGAA
>OMLM01008249.1:0-13724 GCA_900302695.1 Helostoma temminkii
GGGTCACGGAGGCTCCGCCAGCTCCGGTTATGCGCACATGAACGGCTGGGCAAACGGTGCGTACTCGGGGCAGGTGGCTGCCGCCGCGGCCGCCGCAGCCATGATGCAGGAGGCTCAGCTAGCCTACAGCCAGCACCCGGGCAGTGGAGCGCACCACCACCACCACTCACACCACCATCACTCACACAACCCTCAGCCCATGCACCGCTACGACATGACAGCCCTGCAGTACAGCCCCATCTCGAACTCTCAGAGCTACATGAACGCCTCTCCATCCGGCTACGGTGGGATCACCTACACACAGCACCAAGGCTCCGGCGTGTCCTCCTCAGCTGCCATGGGGACGTTAGGGTCTCTGGTGAAGTCGGAGCCGAGCGTAAGCCCTCCCGTCAGCAGCACACACTCACGGGGTCCTTGCCCCGGAGACTTGAGAGAGATGATAAGCATGTATTTACCGACCGGAGAGCCAGGGGACCCGTCAATGCAAAGTAGACTCCATGCCCTGCCGCAGCATTACCAGAGCGCCACGGCTGGAGTGAACGGGACAGTCCCTCTAACACACATTTAGAACTCACAGAATAATTGAAAACTGCAAACGAACACATAACCAAATATTTACCTCTTTTCTAAATAAGCCCGGTCCCGAGAACTACCTGCATTTTGTACAGAATGTTTATGAAACTGTAAATGAAGGGTAAATAGCATATTCATCTCGGCTTTTTTTGAATAGCCACCAGTGGAATTATATAACGAATATGATGCTGAGATATTGGATATTGTGCTATCATCTTTTTGTCCTTTACTTCACAGTCTTAGTTGAGGGTTATGCCAGATTCACATGGGGATATTTGGTTCAATTGTTTCATAATTTGGGGGTTTCTTGTAAGTTATTTGAAAATGAGATAACGTGTCATAATCATAAGAAAGTGCTTTAAAAGAATATTTGTGTTCATTTGCAGAAGCCTGTATCTTAATTCTTGGAAATCATCTCTTTTTATTGTAACACTCTAATTATTGTAAATTGTGAATAATTTTAATATTTCAAAGGATGACGGGCAACTGCTGTTGTAATTTAAGTGCTTTTCTGCAAGTGAAAAGCTCTGATATTGCAATGAAGAAGAACTGAATAAATTTCACAAGATGTTGCTTTGATTCTTAAGAGAACGGTCTTAGATTGATTATTTTCATAATGTTCGCGCAGGACTGTTTTTACATTTTAGGGCGCATCAATATCATTATCCTCTCGACACAAATATAGACTCTTCTTTTCATTTGGACTCCGCAGCTGGAAACAGATGTGACGAGCTTTTTAGTAACTGTGCGTAAAAAGTTCGTAGGCCTGTGAGGACACGGTTTAGTAACTGCTGTTGTCTCATGAGCTTAAATTGTAAAAAGTTATTTTTTTATCTATTTCAGTGGCATTCAGACAAAAATATGGCCATCTGAAATATTTAGTGCAGGTCAAAATGATGGCCCACGTTGTCTTTTTATGTTAATATAATTCCTTACTGCTTTGTTTTTAAAGATTTTCTAAAAAACTAAATATTAATATAGTATTACTGGGCCTCATATGACAAACCACCTGTTAGTCCCATGAACGAAACGTCATTTATTAACTGGAATATTAGGATTTGATTGAAAGATGCTATTAGCATTTTTTCCATTTTCAGTTGTGACTGTTGTCATGATACATTTAAAAAGCCGAAAAATATAAGATCTTTAATATAATAGAGCAGAATGTGACCAGTAATTACATTTTTATTTAAAAAAAATCAGATTTTAATGGAGGAAATGCTTTTGTAACCTGACTAAAGGCTGCAGCGTTTTATGCTCTTGAGCTTTTTTAAAATACGGGATTTGTATTAGGCTTAAAAATATGAATTCATAAATCAAAATCAAAATCGGTTTGCATCTTTTTAATGCACTGAGACATTTTATGAATGGAAACTTGGTGCCAGTTCACTGCTTGTGTTTGAACACACAACTCACAAGACAGATGAATATAGGAAAGAGTGGAAATATAAAATGAACGGTTCAGTGATGAAAACGACTAATGAAGAAATCAAGTTTTTTTTTCTTGGTTCTTTCAACTGAATTTGTTTATTTTGCATCCACTGCCATCGAGACATAGTTTTTAATAATTCTCATCATTTACATCTAATTGTTTATATATAATTTTACAGTGATCGTTAGGCCTGAAGTGGGATAAACAATACAAAAGACAGTAGGTAAACTCCCAAAGTTCTTTAGTTTAGTAGTTCTGGCATCATAATAATATCAGCTGTGTGCAAAGAGGAGAAGAAAATCGGGATTTGAATAAATATTTTCCAGTAACTGGGATTTTTCCCACTTTACTGCTGGTCTCATCATGTGAGAAGCGGTAAAGCAGAGATTGTGTGTTTTTGCTCTTGATACTTGATGAGAACTGGCAAAAGTGAATGAGGCGCAAACACAGATTTGAACAACATTTTCAGATGAACGCAGGAGGAGAAAAACCTCGATGCTGCTTTGTCGAAGAGTGAAAGTTTGACTCACTGCGCAAAACTGAACATTAAATATTTCGAGATTAAACGATTAACTTTATCAACCATCAGCGCATTGAGCCGCACACACTGGACTTCAGTGGCCTCCCCACTCTTGGTGGTGTTATTGATGACTCATCAAAATGTCAAAGCTGTACGTGTTTGATTATAGATGATGGAGCGTTTGGGTACTTTTGACAAAATCGTCATTAGTGTTTGAGGGAAAAAAAGATACATTTAGCTGAGATTATTAATCCCCTTAAATTAATGAAAATGAGTCTGGAAATGACTTCATTTTTTATGACAGGACACAGATGGTTTTGACATGTACATTTGTATTGCCTGTAGGCCTCGTGTGTAGATGCAGGCTAATAACCATACATATGCAAATGAGGGAAATGTATGCCTACTTAGGCATTTTTAAAAAATCAATTAATCTCAAATACATAGTTAAAGGGCATATTTCACACTGATAAAGACTTGCATGGTATGTCAATTAAACCTGTTAGGCCTCATAGTAAAGCGTGTAGCGTCTGGCTGCGCATTAATCTGTTGAAAGAAATCTGAAGAACAATGTTTGGAAATTACTTTAAATTCCAAAACCCCCAAATAAACCTCATCTTTGGAGACATTTCTCCGCACTGCTGCGCAGCGTATGGCGGAGGATGGCCTCCTTATGTGCTTTGCATCTGTTTCCATCTTATCTGTTGATGTGAAGAGATGCGGATTAGCACTGAAAGCCCGGAGAGGCGGAGCGCGTCACGGCGCATCGCCCAGCTAAAAGAGGAGCGTTCTGGCAAATTTAACCCGAATAAATTACACCTTGAGGTGGAGGCGCGCTAAGTGCAGGGTGCACCGTATACAGGCTACGTGGCAGCGACGGTTGCTGCTGTAATTGTCTGTGTGTATGTGTGAGCGCGGGTGTGTTTGGCTGACCGGCCAATAAATCTCTCCACCGCGCGATACCCTTATCTTGTAGCCACCGATATATTCCGTGCTAGGAGGCCATCAGCTCCAGCGCACACTCAGTTGCTCGTAAAGCCCCGATCCCTTGCACTCCCTGTCCTAAATGGGGATAATTAGCGTCACTTTATCACGCCTCTGCATATTTTCTCCGCGTCCCCCCCTTTTCCTAAAAAAAATTACCAAGCAGCCTGCTCGCGTCGCCCGCTCTGTCACAGAAGATTATGGAGACAGATTGCACAGAGCGAATGTGCCGAGCGAGATTAGCGCGGAATAGAGAAAGCAACTGGGCCAATGAATTCCTCGGAAGGGCCTTATCGTGCAATTACACGTTGACATGTTTAACAATCTTGCTGCCTCTTAATCCTGCAGTGCTGCTCTATCTACCCACAGCTACCACACTATATGCCGGCACACAGACCTAATGCACCGAAACGCTGCACAAATGTACCGAAAGTTATGAGAATCTGCTTTATTTTCAAACTTTGTCCAGCATTCACCAAACACTTTTATATTTTCTATTATCCATTTTTCAGACTTCTCCGTTGTTGGAAGAGCATCTGCACTGGGACTCTGTGGCAGGAGGTGAGATATTAAAATCCATTTCTAAATGCTGTGTTGTTTACCCAAATCACTGCTTCACAAATAACCAGACTGATCAAAAACGACAAGGAGGCGAAAAATGTCCACCCAGGCGTAATAAGTGTCTTGTTTGGAGTTGCATGTAGACTTTTCCATCACTCTGCCCAACGCATACTCACCACCGCAATATTCCGACCCACCGGCCCCCTCCCCGTCCCTCCTGCCTGGCGGTATATCGGGGCCTGTGTGGGAGTGATTGTGGAGCGCCACTGTAGGAATTTGGCAGCGGCCGTGGTTTGGAGAGGCGCCCCACGCTGAGCCCCATTCAGCGGCCAGCGCGCTGTGAGGTTGGGAAGTTTCAGTCAGCCGTACAACTCAATGGCCTCCACAAAGGCGATTACAAGCCCCAGCGCATTCCTGTAGGGACCTGGGAGCAGCGCAGGTGCGAGGGGGACCGGGGCAACCCGTCAGAGGACTGATAAAAACGGGACAGTGCTGGGACCACACAAAACCAGACACTCCACAGGAACCGGGGATTTTGGGAGGAAGGAAGAGAAATGAAAGAATAAGTTTGAAGAAGATGGAAGTTTGGGGGTTGTGATGTAGCATACTGAGTGGCCTCACTGTCCATCACTGAAAGAAAAGAGCTTCCTAATCAGTGCAGGAACCAGGGTTTTACCCTTATGAGTCCAGGGTCTCTCAACACAGCCCCACCCAGCTAAATGTTACTGTGCTCCGAAAATCTCAATAACACAGAATTCATTTAAAAAGTTGACACTTTAAAAGTTCCAAAGCTATAATTTCTACTTTTAAAACCATCAGAATCCGACATTTAGGCTGTATGTCTAACTATAGGTAAACTCCTCCATGTTTTTAAACTTCCAAAATGTTACACCAAGTCCTGCTTCAAACATGTAGACAGTATTATACGTCCTTATATTGTCTGCAGGTAAAGTAAGACCAAATTAAACACTGGAATAAAACTGTGATGTAGAAACTCCTCAGTTTCTACTTTGAAATAACTTTGCTGGGTAAATCAGTGTATTCAATCGAGCCAATACATTTAAGAAAAATACACAAGGATGTCTACATTTTACACATTTATCAATTTATATTCATCACAAATAAATATATGAATATGACAGTGAACGTGTATTTAATTTGCTGTCCCTACATTTCTTTCTCGTAGAAACGGAAGGAGGTTGTTTATGGAAGCAGCTCAGTCTAAACAATACATCATATTATCTTTCAAAACAATTCGTGTTCGTCTGCCACCTTTACGCTTAAGTATATTAATGCTGCAATTAATCTATTATAAAAGTGCTCATTCATAGTGACAATCATCTCTAGAGTTCCCTACAGCTTCATCGAGATTATTTATGTTTCCCTGTTTAAACCCATTGTTTTGGTTTTCATGTTCACAGACGCCATTTTCACATCTTCATGTTTGTCCAGCTGCTTTTCAGTGAACAAGTTCTAATAAACACTTGCCCAGACAAAGTTAGAGACTAGCTAGTGAAGATAATGCAGTATTTAGCAGCTAAGAGCCTAAAGTTTCCATCAAGTAGTAGTTTGTTAAAATATTTGTCATTTTTCTAAGATGTGCTTTCAACTTATTTCCCTTCCCCTGATTAAACAAAAAAAATCTAATAATACAGCTTTAAGTTTAGGCAACTAAAACGTCTTGGTAACAGCTACGTAGAGATCATGGGTAAAAGAAACCACTGTTGACAGCTGGTAGGAGATGGGCTGTGAACAGCAGTCTTCTGTGTCCTGAGTCAGATGCTCTGTAGGGGTTTCAGTATCAAAGCTGTGTGCTGTATGCCAGACCATCCGCCCCAGCCTCCTACCTGTCACTTCTCTGCGGTACAGGAAGGTGACGCTTCTTACTACTGCAACGCTAAAATTACACTTCAAGTACAGAAAATGCAGAAAATGTTAAGTCGTGAATTAACACACTAAACTCAGTAGATATATTTAAATTAGTGCCACAAAACCTAAATGTGTATAGCAGAAATATAAGAAATGTAGTCACCATTGTACTGATCAGCGGGAAATTTTCATTTAAACCATGCTGCTAACTGAGGACGACAGGACAAATCATTTATCACTCATCATATCCTTTATCATATATTATATGAGAAACTTGCAGCGTCTACTTTGAGAAGTGTCATGTGCAGCGATCTGTGTTTACCTTGATACAATCTTGTGTAAATGACACCAAGCTGCTACAGAATATCCCCTCTCACTTGTACACACATCAAACTGCTGGGTTATAACCCAGTGAAGTATTCTTACAGTCAATGCAGGAGATGCCAGGTGCATTAATCAAGTGTGTCATAGCCTTCTTTTCAAACTTGGTGTCGCATGTTTTATTATTAAAGTTCATTCCCAGTCGAGACGTGGTGTGAAAATAAAAGAAAAAGTATTGTACTGATGTCATATAGCTGACTAAAACAAACTGCTTTAACGTGAAACTAAAAGTAATCTCATAGATTTTCTTTTTCTTAGTGTTGTTTTGCAGAATAGAAAAGGAAGCGTGACATGATCAAACTTTCATTATCTCCAAAGAAACTCAGCTGTGGAAGCCATCTGCCCTTGGCTGCAGATTTGTTTTGCCATGCTGAGGTCTTGCCATTCTACACCATCCATACAACAGACCACTTTCACCATTTAGTGTGTCACTGTTGTCATGCCCCCACCATTTAGTGCCATGAGAATGTGACTGGCTAAGAGGTTAATCATCCATCTCTATATCCTTTAATTCATATTGCATTTTACCAAGCCGTATGCTTACAGTGCAGCAGCTCAGCAGGGGCACTTGGTAAGCTCGAGTTGATTACAGCATGTTTTCTTTTGTAGCTTTCTACAGCAGTTCCAACAACACTTTCACCAAAGTAACTGATGACATCTCAGAACATGGCAACATCAACAAAAACAGATCCAACAGGACAAGAATCGCTTGCACACATACAATGAGACAGCTTTTAAACACACACTGAGTTAGCCAACCTTTTTCTGAGGTGAGAAAGTCAAACGCCCAAGCTGTCTATTATATACGACAGTTTACAGATTCATTCCTCTTTGCAACTTTCACCTGCTGTAAAGCTTGTTATGTACACTTAGCAACATTATTGACCTCACTCGAGTTTCTACTGGAAAATAATGTCTTTCAGTTGACTAAAATATTGGCTAGTTTACAATGTATATGACTGTTTAACCAGTTGGTGGAACTGTGTAGTGACAGATTACAACAGATTACAAGGAGTAATCCTTGGTAACAGTTGAATGTTGATGATACTGGGAAATACTAATCTCCCACCTATACCTAATTGTACCTGCTTGCATATGAGAATGGGCTGCATTTGTAAATAAGCTGTGTAAGGAAAGCTAACACTCTCATGTACACCACTTAGTTGGACTTGGATACATCTACAATGTGTAAATAGGTACATGAACATGAATTCCAGCACAAAATTCATTTCAACACTTAATATCAGCAATCTGGAGTCTTTTTAAATAAAAAAGCACTTAAGCATACAAATAATCACAAGAGCCTGAGTTCAATCGCTTTTTTTTCTCAGGGGTTCACTGTGCCATCTTCAGTGTCCCAAACACTGAAGCAAAAAGAATATCAAGGAAGGGTCACATGATAAGTTTTAAGTATCCTCTATGTCGTCCTGTTTGTGTACTTGAAGGAACGCTCTATGACCTAGTATTCTTTGTTAGTTGATTCTTTTCTTTCAACATAAGAGCTTCCACAATGAGTTTTCTTCACAGAGTCGTGGAGATAAACTGGTTACTGTTACACAGGTGCGGGAGTTTAAAAGAAATTGGTGACCAAAATCCTAAGTGGCACCTTGTTGTTACTCATTTAATTATCCCTGAGTCAAAATTAATTAGTTGTTTTTTTTTCTTGGTCTATTTGTGGACATCCCTCGACTTTCTCTCTAGCGCCTCCACCAGGTTGAGCTTTGCGTGATAATCCTTTAACTTTTTTCACCCAGCACCATCATCATCATCAGCACCTGTAAAACTAGCCACATTTCCACCAGCATTAGCATTACTTTGTTGTCGCTGTAATTAGCACTTGCTGATATGCTAAACTAAGGTGGTGAATGTGGGTAATCATTTACCTACTTAACAATAGACGGCTGTCATGTCGTATGATAGAGTTGTCATAATTTTAAAATTCTGGCTTGTGAATTGAGTTTTAATTATAGTATAACTGTAACATCAACACAGTCAACATGGAACTTAACGATGCAAAAGTGCCTGAAAACCTAAATGTTTGTTTCACACAAATCAAAGATTGATGTTCAATGTTATGAAGACTAAATTGAATGGTTGTAATAGTATAGATTGTTAAAGTTGTCATATTGTCAATATGTAATATTTTATAATTTATATAACCATGAGATTGCTCACAAGTCAGAATGAGACTCTTTACCATTCTTCTCTTCTGAAATGAATTTGGCCACATTAGCATGCTGACATTAGCATTTCACTTAAAATGCAGCTCTTACTAACTGGACAATTCACTCAATGAAGAGTGCTGTACTACACATCTGTAGTGTTTCTCTATCACTGGCCTCCACACATACAAACCCACCAGATGCTGTAAAGGATTTCTGCTTCTCTGTGACAGTGATAATTCAGAGGCAGCAGAGATGGGGTTAATGAGGGGTCAAAGAGTTCAGATAAGAAACAGCAGTTTTATGGTGCCCGCTGCAACCTGCAGCACACTGATAGCTGTTTGACCCGGCTGACCTTTGAACTCTGCAAGGTCAAGTGATCAAAATGCTGGATCATTTAGATAGGCTATATTGGAATAGGTGAAGGATGTGTATGTCACAGCAATATGTCCAAGAGCTGCAGATAAATTGTATTTAATGGTTATAACCCTACTCAATTTGTTTCCAGCGCCATTAGATTGTTATCAACCAACAGACTGTTTAAACTCTGCAATACATTTGATTCATTTGTAATTTAATTGATAATCCACTGGCTATAAAGTATTTAGCTGATGGGTAAGGGTCTGCTTGTGTGTGAGTTTCTCTTTTTATCTATCAATAAATATATACACATATATATATACACACACACAGGGTATTTGTTATATAACCCTGAATATGAAATGACATGTTTCTATGTATTCTGCTCTGCTATGTCTTTATTTATTGACTTTTGACCTTTGATATTCCCACAAATCAATATCCTCTTATTGTCCATCTTTGTCTGTCTGTCTCTTCCAGCAAAGCGTTCATCATGGCTATCACCAGTGGACATGGATCACTGTGGGAGGACTGTGATTAACAGATAGCACCCGGTCTCCTCTGCTGGCAGGCCCTCATTACGACAAGTACTTGGAGATGGGTGCTGTGGGTGAAAAGACCTTTTGGAAAATGTCAGCAACAGTCACAGCCCCAAATTTCCTCCATTCATTCTTTACTCTGTGATGCTACCTAGTCTAAACCCCTTAATTACACAACTCCTTTCTCCTATTGCCCAATGTTACTGATTTTACAGTATGTGGATTTTTTTTCTTAAGTGTGGTATCTGAAGATTGAAAAAGAATAACGATATCCCCATATTTCTCCCATTTCAGCAAAAATAAACACAAGCAAAAAAAAAAGAACAAAACAACCAAAAATACACAACACAGCAGCAGCTCTCATTCCCCATTCTGTTTCACTGTAGCCAGCTTCTCTGTCTTAATACTCTTAGTCCCTCAGTTGGCATGTTTTCCAAGAACCCGCTGCATTTTCAGATTTGTAAAATCCGTCAAATGCCTGTAATGAATATTTCTACAGCCCTGAATGTATTTAATGTCCTGTTTGACCAGCCCAACAGGAAACATGTACAGATCTGGCACTAGGACTAGACTGTCACTGGTCAAAACCCTCAGTCAGTGTGGAAAAATGGAAACCGGTAGTATTGATTTGAACACAACCCCCTGGAGGGCCATCCTTTATCAAGAGAAGCAGCAAGAATTAAGCATTTATCTAGATGTATACTTGTAATTCATACATTTCCAGTGCATTTCTCATTTTGCATTCTGATTGTTTTTATCGTTGTTGTTGTCTGGTGTAGCTTTTGCTGGGAAAAAAAAGAATATATATATATATATATTAAATAAACTCTCAAATTAGGTTGCTACCTAAGAATAAAATTGTCGTTTCTATTATTTTTTCACATTCTATTTGAGAGGTAAATTAATATTTCAAAGTTACAGAAAAGTTTTAACATTTAAACTATGTATTAATTTCAAGGCCTAAATGTGCCCTCAATTATTTTACCATTACCCCATAAGTAATTGATTTTGGGCAGAGAAAGAGAGAGGTGGGGGGGAGTGATCTGTGTTGATGTGTTAAAGCTGCAATGAAAAATGAAAAATAACTGACAGCATAATTGCTGGATGATGTAACCTTGCTTTATTGATTTCTTTTTTTTTTCTCATTTTTTCCATTAAGGCATTTGGCTAATATCAAAGTTGGGCCCACAATAACATAAAATGTTTCACCGCTTTCTCTGATAATTTATATTTTGTTCACTCAGCGTCTCGTTCAGGTGTGTACAGTCAACAACACAAAGACAAACATTTGTGAGTCTTAAGTCCAGAAGTGTGTGTGTGTGTGCTGAGGTACAGACGAAGACAGAACAGTGACTATATAATGAGCATCTCAGGTGACTACATGTAGTGATTACCAGGTTGCCGGTGTTATAGAAACTATATCACATACACATACACTCCCACTGTGTGCACACACACTTATATACACACTTATATACACACACACACTCTTGAGAGATCCTTGGTTATCACACCCTTCCAGATTGTTCTGAACTACTTATGGAAAACACACACACATCTCAAGATGTGGCGACTCTTGCCAATATGAGCCCAGTGTTAAGAACAGTTGTTGTCGTTGTATTTTTTTTTTTTTTTTTTTAGCATCTCTAAATTCCTAGCGTTGCTAAGGTGCTTTGGGAGGGGATTAACAGAGGCTGGCGCCGATGAGCAAGCCTTGCAGATTTCCAACCAGCAGGAAAAAGACAAAGAAAGAGGGGGAACAAGGAGGAAAAACAGCAGAGGGTTAGACAACAGGGAAATGGCAGTAACAGACTGTGTAAACATGATGACTTGAGAGAGGTAAAGAGGTAGAAATGAATGAGCAATGTAAAGTGAGACTAAATAATAAGAATCCTAAAGCGGAGGCCTCATCTTCCGCACAAACAATTTAGAGGACGGTCTTCCTTTTGCTCTTTCTCTCCTCTACATCTACCAAAATTTTCTTTGTCAGTGTCTCCACCTCCTCACACCCTTCATGTGCTCTCTCCTCTCTATTTCTTCCCATCTCTTTATTCCCCCAAGGGCAGCAGTTTCAGACTCTCTTTCTCTTTCACTGTGTCCCAACTTCAAACAGCGCCGGCGATCAGGTCATACTGATGTGCCCGGAGCATCAGTGACTGTGCCGTCTCAGGTGAACGTCTCCCAGTGTGTCCTTGAAGACACTCTTTCCTTTTCTCCAACCTTGCTCCTTTTAATTAGCAAGTAGTGGAGGCAGCAAAGACAGCTGAGCCACATTTACCAGTTATTGGCTCGTAGGTACCTCTGTGTGATGGCAGTGCAATGCTTTTATTACTTCTGTTGCTGGACATAAAAAACAGTTACACATGAAACGACCTTGAGTTTCACCAGATCTCTGGATACATGCTCAGAGTAGAAATTCTAATGTATTTTCTAAGAGTGAAATCTCCATTAGCCGTGGAAGGCAAACCAAAAGGAGGGAGGTCCACATGCTTTTCACTGAATCCTCTCCTCGGGCTCACCTTCTCAGGTAGAGTGTAACTGGATGCGGTCTGTTTGTGGAATACAAGGCACTTGACCAAGGGCCAGCACTGTGCCTCCCATCCCCTCCCTCCCCTGTCCTTCCCGTACCTGGGTCAGGTTACCCCTCAGCCCCCCTTCTTCTTCTTCTTACCATGAGTGGTGGCAGGCAGTGTGTTTTGCAGCCACATCAGCATCTATGGACAGTGAAAAGCAAGTGTCTGTATGTTTGTATTCTACACAGACAGGCGTTTGTGACTCTGTTTGGGCTCAGCATCTGGGCTTCTGTAATTGTGCCCATGTCAGTCGAACTGGCTAATGTCACTGGGTTGGCTGAGGCATGGAGGCGGCTGTCTTTCAACCACTGATCCCTCAGAACTACTCATCTGATCAGGCTGGATCTGCGCTTCACGGCTGCCAGGGTCACACAACCCAACCCCGGGGTCAACCGTCTAATTACAGACCCCTGTGTCCTCTGTCTCTGTCACCACCAGGGACAAGGGGAAGGTGGGGTGTAAAGGGAAGAAGCCTGAGAGTAAAAAAGGAAGAATATTGACTTAGACATCAAAAGGTCAACAGTGAGTATAACCAAGCCATTCACTTTTCTTCTCAGTTCTGTGAACAGAGGAAAAGTGTGAGGCTCTGGTTTGCAGTATCTTGATCACGCTCTTCCCAGCCCTCAGGCAGGGATAGAAGCTTAGACCCATGGGACCAGAGCTGCGTCAGTGGATGTGGATTTATGTATCAGCCTGCCACTAATTTTACGTACACAGTGCCAGTTTCTTTATGTCTGCTTTCTTCTTTGTGTTCAAGATTTACTGTAGCACCACAGCCTCTATAAATTGCCCCTATCATGCTCCCACTGTGACACAAACTCAGCTTCTAAAACATGGACAGTCAAAGTATCGTGTGATTTGTCTTGGCTTGACCTTTGGTTGTGACCACTAACTGAACTGGGATTTGAAGGATGCTGCACACTGGTGCCAGTTATAGAGAGAGCACACACACAAAATATGAACCAAACCACTCTTATATTATATCAGACTGCAGGTTCATTAATCACAAATGCGAAGGCTTTTCAGCCAATGTAGGAAATTAATCAAAAAAGGGGACATTAATCACATGCATGAACAGCAGTAGTTACACCTGTGACAATGCCATCTGATTTAAGCGTGTTACTCCAGACTGTGTTAATGATGCCACCCAGGGCCAGGCAAGGCAACCTCTCTGTGATCGCTGAAACAATAATGAACTAAATATGAAGCAATTTTCTTACATGTCGTCAAGGGGTATGCTGATGCACGTTGCACAGGGGTCAGTGGGTGTTGCAGCAATTACCAGGTGCAGCTTTTTTCTCACAGCTTGACCACTGGGTTTTTCACTCTGACTGCTGAAATGTCCATTGAAATTATATTAGTCACGCTTTATTTTTTTCATCGCATTTTGCCACTGACAAATAGAATATTAGTTTGAGACGTTAACAGGTTACTTTTGGAAAAGTTTCATTTGCAAAACTCAGATGTACATGTCATGTACAGGAATTGGTAGCATTATTTGTGAGATACAGAAATAGGGAAAAGCATCGAGAAAACCGGCATGTGTGGTTACACTGCCCTCTTTTGAATGCACTGCAGGACTGGAAATAATAGAAAATAGAAACAACGGTGTTAATAAACAGAAATCTTGCACAACATGAACCTTTAGGAACAAATGCTGATATTATTACAAAAGCTGCACAGAAAAGTATAATTCAAATTGGACCTTTAAGCAGTAATAGTTTTACATTTTTATTTTTGTCTCTGAATCCCAAAATGTTCAGTACTGCA
>OMLM01008249.1:17670-48806 GCA_900302695.1 Helostoma temminkii
TAATAAATATTATTTTTGTATTGTTATTTTTGGTCAATTTGTTTTAAACACACAGAGGGAATTTGATACTCAAGATAGACTCCTCCTAGCTTAGCTTGATTAGACTAAATTAACACATAAACACAAACCTGATTAATCCCAAAAGTATGCTAGCTCTATTGTTGACTATTGCTGCTCTATTGTTGACTAATTTAAACAGTCCACACAAATGTGAACTGATTCTACTTGAATGTGGATAAGTCCTCGTTACTCAATCAGAACTGTTTTTCTTACCACAAAAAGTTTTTCAAGTAAACCTCACAGATCCATCCATCAATCTATTATCCTATCTGCTTGTCCTCTTGCAGGAGTGCTGGAGCCTATTCCAGCTGTGATTGATCTATGGCAAGAGGTAGGGTGCACCTTGGACAGGCCACGAGTCTATCACTTGGCTCACACATAGACACAGACTACCATGCACACTCATATTCACACCCACAGGCTATTTAGAGTCACCAGTTCTTGCTCTAAGGCGACAGTACTAACCACTACACCAGCTTGCTGCTCTAAATTTTAGAGAAGTTCCACAGTATTACAATTTCTGCCTGCCAGTTTGGATTTTCTGAATTTTTGCATTTCAGAACTTCAGCTAAACACTAAGTAAAAATGATTTGTTTACTGAACGTTCAAAATCAGGGAGATTTTTTTTCTGCTTGGACTGCGTCTCCATTGTTCTCAAACCCTAGTAAAACTCAACTTTCATTTTTAGAGGGAAAATAAAAACGGGCACCACAGTGGATGAAAATTTGAGGTTTTCAAATTTAATACCATCAGTTCCAGACAACAGTCTTCTTTTAGCTGCAGATCATCTGTTTTCACCACAGCGGATCATCCGTCTCCATCTCACGCTGTTCTCTACATGTTCCTCTGTCACACCAACCTCTTGCATGTGTCCTCCTACACTACGTCCATAAACCTCCTCTTCCTCTTCTACTCCTTGTACACACAAAATGTCTACCTTTGTCTGCTCCACCACATCAGCCAGCTCTCTCCCTTTACTTGTCATACTGCCTACCTTCAGGGTTCCTACTTTCACTCCTCCCTTTTATCCTTTCTCCTCTCCTGCTTTCAACAATAGCCCAGTTACCACCAGTACTGTTGGTGGTCACTGGTAACATGGACTTGCACATTTGCTTTTTTTTTTTTAAGCTTGGGATCGGCAGTAAGCACTGGCTTGTGCAGCCTCAGAGGCTCGGTTATGTTCCAGATAAAGGTAATAGTGAAAATAATAATTTATGGTGCAGGTGGACATGAATATTTTAAGTATGATGGTTTTCAGTTTGTTGGATCTGTATTGACCTGTATGAACATTTTCTCTTCTGAATGGCTAAAACAGGCAGCTACTGTGTTGTGCACTTCTATCTTTTCTCACATTTTCTCTAAAATATTGAAATACAATCACAGTTTGTTCTGCTCCTTAGAAGTCAGGCCTGATCCCTTTTACTGATTACTGCAGGAAAAAAAAATCATAATTTTTTTCTTTGACTTAACAGATCATGATCAACTTTTAGATAAGCTCCATGCTGTTGTCCTTTATCAACACCTACCCCGTCATTCATATCTCTACTTTGGGAAACAAGGTATCATTGTAGATACAAATCATATCTTATAATTAACAAAAAGGCATACCTCAAGGTTCTAATTTGGGTTTGACTCTGTTTTCTATTTTTATAATGTCTTAGCTTGGGGATACACCAATCCATACATTTAATATTTAGGTTGATGGATTGAATCTGAATTGACTCAGACACTATAAAGTAAGTTAACTTTGGAAGTGGTGTTTCTATTTTTCCAGATATTGCTTTACTTTTAAAGACAAGTTTCACAACTTATTTTACCTATACTGGACTGTGCTGACATAGTTCATCACAATGCTTCTAAAATCTTCGGTTTTTATTGTAGGCCATGGTTTTTGTATGAAGATGTTCCTTTTTATTTACCATTGTACAATTCTTCATGCACTCACTTATCTGGCTATTTCTTGTACAAGAACCAACTTTACTGAATGTTATTAAATACACTTGTTTTAGCTATTTTTATTGCTTAAACAATAGATAGGATGTTCTGACTAGCTTGTCTTTCAAATTCCTATTGTTTTTAAGGATGGTGGAGAAAATCTGTAAGACTACTTAAGAATAATTTAGTTTTGTCTTTATTTCAGGTATTTAGCATATTTATTTAACATTTTTCAGTTGTTTAGCGTTTTTATTGTGATATAATACATTTATGAGAATAAGTTTTTCTGCTGTTCTGGGTAAGGCTAATACAGTGATCCACTCCATATATGTTTTGCATGTGCATTTTCTTTATATTAACAAATGGTATCAGATGTTCAGTACCACATTTATACTCTTTTTCTGTGCCTCAGGTACACACACAAACATACACACAGACACACTTTGGGAAAAAGAGTGCACAAGCTCACTAACACCACAGGATATCACATTTTTCTGACTGGCCTCAGTGGTGTAACTACAGCACACATCCGTCTCTTCGGCATTAGAGTGATAGATGTATTTTTCATGCTGCCATTAGGGTTGAAGCAGTGTGCTGTGCAAAGCTTGTGTATGCTAATGTGCCCTCTCACACCTGCAGTTTCCAATTACCCCTGAGGAATGGCGCCAAGACTCGGTTTGCAGCCACCAGCAATAATATGAGTAATGGCAAAATTGCACAAGTCCTTTGTAGAAAATTGAAAAAAGAAGAAATCATTCAAGAGGGGGGTTGAGGAGGGCGTGGAACAAGAGGCAAGAAAAGGAAAGAGGTGAAGGCAGAAAGAGGAAGTGTGAGGCAGAGAGCGATACAGGGGTTCTAGTGCCTTGAAACTTTTGTCACCACACTTTTCACTGTGTATTGATTTACCATTTTTAACAACATTTACAGCACTTTAGCTCCGAAAGATGTCAACTTTACGGTTTGATTCTTTTCTCGGATCAGAATTCAACAAGAGACGAACACAGAGATTAAATATACATGGCAAGCTTCCCCTTAGATACATCCAATATGCTTTCTTCTCTGCTCCTCAATCATGTGTGTTTGGGTTTGTAATTGATTTTGATTCTCCTTTCTTCTACTCTGTCAGTTACAGGCAAACCAAGCCAACTACTTTTTCTCTTTCTTCCTCTGGTCTGTGCGCACAGAGCCAACTATGCTGATTACATATTTGTTATGACCACGTGAGAGAGAAACAGAGGCAGATGATACTCGATAGGCTTATTTTCTTGGTATTGAGCTGCTGATCGTGTGTGTGTGTGCGTGTGTGTGTCAGAGTCAGACAGGGAGGTATTAGGGGTCCTTGTGGCTGCCGGTCTCGATAACAGGGGGTGGAAAATCAATCACCTCCTTTGACAACCATGTGAGAAGCGCCTCCCCTTTATTTCCCTGCTGCTCCCTCCTCAGTGTCACTTATAGAAGATGATGTACACACTGTGCATGCTGTAAGCCAAGCACAGATATGAGCACAAATGTCATAGCCTATATAGGCATGCACACACATACTCAGGCAGGAGACACCTGCTAAAGTCCTGGCAGGATTAGTGTGTTGTATGAGTTGGTTACGGTGAGGAACACATGTTCAGGTCACTGTCTCTCTAACCATGTTATTGCTCCAAACACTGTACTTCTTATTATACTCCCCTCTCTGCTTTTCTTTTCTCTCCCTTTCCATTTGCATTCCCCCCTTCTCTCCTTCATATCTGCACATGTGTGTGTGCTCACAAATGAATGAACTGAATATGTTTAAAGGGTGAGGAGGGGGGCACCAAATCCGCAGAGAGGACTTGGCAGTTGCTCTTCTCCCTCTCGCTTCATTGCTTTGGTCCTCCCCAAATCCTATTTCACGGTGCCAAGCATCCGCTCCCTGGGATCTCCACAGCTCCCATCCCCAGACGCAGGTTTAAGCCCCTCTCCTGGCACCCAGACTGGGCATGGAGAGAGAAGGCATGTGACGCACAACAGCACCGCCAGAGACATAAACACACCTATTATCTTTGCTCAGAGAGAGGCCAGTGTCCTGCAGTGTGTGCAGTGTTTACTCACACAATCTCAGTCTCACAAGCTGTATTAGCCACATTTACTAACCTCTGGCAAAAGTCGAGGGATCACACCTAAACCTTACAGGCTGGTTCACTAAAATAAACATTCATCAGCTAAATCACTGAAGCAATCACTTGCACCCAAACACACTCAAAAACTCATTCTGTCAAGTAACAACAAATCAGTGTAACAAAAAGAGGTTTGGCCTAATTGTCACTTTCTGTTTTCCCATGACACAGGGTAGACTCATGCTTTAACAGGCCTCCAATTACAACTAATCAAAGCAATTAATTAGCTGCCAAATTACCTGAAGCTGCTCTAACAGAGCCATGGGGTGGAAATGAGCATTATTGCATGTGCTAAGGCAACTAATGTGTTTTCGCACATCAGTCACTAGATGGCACCAAATACCTGATTTTACTCTGTGCTCATCTCAGCTTCTATCTTTTCTGACCACCTATCTAGTAGGATCTTGATTTTCCTAAGTAATAATAAATAATCTACACCCTCTTATATATTTCCTAAACCATAGCAAACTAAATAGGACCAGTAGCATGCACTTAGGGTTCTGTTAAAATAATAGTTAAACAACTAATATTTAGAACATATTTACACAGACGTGTTTGCTTTTATGAACACTTTGATTTGGATTGGTTTTGTTACAGTATTTAAGCAGCTAATAATCACTTACCACTCAAAGTTAAAAGAACAAAACACAGATAATCTGATAATCTAATCTAAAACACTGAGTGATCTGGATCAAATCTGTGGGACCAAGCAATGCAGTCCTAAAAAATAGACTAAACTACACTTCTATATTTATTAACTATGAAAATAATATCAGACAAATTACATAGGGGCAGTGGTTAGGACTGTCACATCACAGCAAGAAGGTCCTGGGTTCGATTCCCGGGGTCAGCCCAGGGTCTTTCTGTGTGGAGTTTGCATGTTCTCCCTGTCTTTGCATGGGTTCTCTCCAGGCACTCCAGCTTCCTCCCACAGTCCCAAGACACTGCAATGGACTGGTGACCTGTCCAGGGTGTACCCCACTTCTCACTCATAAGCTGGCTGGGATTGGCTCCAGCACATCCATGACTGCAGGGACTAAGCAGTTCAGAAAATGAATGAATTATATAGGGCCAGTAAGATGCTTTTAAGATAAAGATGGTGCCTACAAAATAGAAGATTAATAAAACTGAAATAACCATCACTTGAACTACTGATATTATGAATTTATAAAAGTTACTCATTTGTTTTGCAAGCTTTCCCTTTACTTTAAAACCAACTTCAGGAGATACATCTGCTACTAAATAATTCACTTTGTAATCATAACATATCCTTCATATTTGTATTTTTTCTCTCTTTATCTTATATTAGGTATTTATTATATTCTGACTTATAACTAGATTTGTAATTAAACTATTTTTACAAGATTTTCCACAACATTTTACAGTGTTTCTATGAGAATCTGTGCCCATTCATTTATGAGCTCAGGTACTGATGTTGGCTCACAGTCTTCATTCCTCGTTCATCCCAAAGGTGCTTAGTGGGATTGGGGTTTTTTCCAAACCAGTGCTTTGTGCACTAGGGCACAATCATGTTGGAGTAGCAGTTTCCCAAATTGTTGCTCCAAAGTTGGATTGTTGCAAAATTGTCCAAAATGTCTTTGCATTAAGATTTCGCTGGAGATAAGGGGCCCGTCAGACCCAGTCTATTATCCCTTCAGGTGTGGCCCAATACAATTGTCTACCACTGTTTTTGTACCAGCCCTGCGATAGACTGGCGACCTGTCCAGGGTGTACCCCGGCTCTCGCCCGTATGCTGGCTGGGATGGGCTCCAGCTGAAGAAGATGAATGAATGAATGTTTTTGTACCAACCAATGTATGCCCAAATGTATTTATAGACAACAATGTTTACAAGTAAGCTTCCATACATAGATCATTTAAAATGTTTTATTAAACTTTGTAGAGTGTTACAGTGTTAAAACATCTGTATGTGCTGTCTCTGTATTCACTCCTCTGCTTTTATCCCACACCCTGCAGAAAAATAACATAAGTGCAGCTGTTTCTCAAATACATTATGCCATGCCCCACATTCTTGATTTCTAACAACCAGTGAGTTGATCCAGGGATAATTTGTATATACAGTATGTAGTAATTTGATTTTTTTCCTATGTTTTGTGCTGATAATGGTACAGAGTCAACCTGTTCAAACATCAAAATAAAAATAACAGTGTAGCAGTTCAAAGCTCCAGATAATCTTCAGCATAGACACTAGTGAAATAATCCTGTTTGTTTACCTTCTTTTAGTTTGGTTTTCTTACAATGTTCAAACAACCGATAATCTTTCACTGCCATATTCAGCCACACTCCACTGATTATACAAATGAAGTTTACTTTGTCACTTCAAATACTTGTAAAAATAATCCTGATGACATGGAACTTGTTCTACAGCCTATCCTACAGCCTAGTCGTCATTGTGCAAGACTTTTTGCAACATTTGCAGCAAACGTTTTGCAGTAAAATTTATCGGTGAAGTTATTTGATCTCATATAAATGCAATGATAACTTAGAGGAATGAAATTCATATTATAAATTCTGCACATACATTCTGCAACATGAGGAACGTAACCCACTGCCCCATATGTAGCTCTCGCTTGTCTACACAGAAGGCAGAAGGAAGGAATGAACATTGACCCAGTTCCTCCACTCGGATGGAGCAGTAATAACAAGTCAGTCAACTATGTGATCACAGTAACCACAGTGGAAACATCAACCTAGTGTATGTGAAAACTGAGCCACAACTTCACCCCTTTCCATTTGTAAATCGAGTCCAGCTGATCACGGAAGGAAGAATAAACTCAAATTAGATTTACTGACTGGACGTGATCAGATTATTTATACATTTACCCAAATAATCAGGAAATAGTAGGTTCATTTACAGGATGGAGAACAGTTCTGAGTCCAGTATCTTCAGCTTGCAAAGTGCTGTTTCATCAGTCAGCAATTTAAAATGCTTTTGATTTTCTTCTAGTAATATTACAGAATACATTATATATATTTTTATATCTACTGCAGTGGCACTATTTGAAGTCTGATAAATGTTTTATTACTATTAAGCTTTTCTGTATGTAAAACTGAATAAGAAACACTCCTACCTCCAGAACATCAACACAATGTGTTTGTCACAGCCCATAAACAAAGAGCGTGTTGTAATGTGTCCAGTGAGGCAGACTCATCATTATACACTAAGCGCCCCGGGGTCTTGAGGGAGTAAACAGCAGCATCAACCACTAATAGGTCATAACTGAAAGTGATGTATCCCCATGCATTATTAATAGTATCTGTGCTAATTGAAAGTCATAAATCCGCAAATGAAATGTCTGGGGCAGACATCAGCTCCTGTCATAGGATCCCTCTAGATGGAGGTAATTTTGGATTTTATAATCATCACAAATACAGTTGGGTTTTTCTAAGGTTTTGTTATTTACATCTGCAGGTTTGCTGCTGTGTAGTTCAGTCATAAAACAGCTGTGTTACATCACATTGACAGTCACTCAGACCTCAGTTTTTTTTTGTGTGTGTGTGTGTGTTTACACTCAATATTTTGTGTCTGTTTACACTAAAATTGTGTACTGATAATGTAATCCTGCATCTTTCCCTCGTCACACACAAATGCCTTGTGCATTACAGTCTGATTGTTATGTCAAATAAACCTAAACTCGATTAGTTTCTGACTTTTCTTGCTTTTCTTACTTTCTATTTGCTGAATATTTTTGATGGTTTCATTTCAACTCATTTGTAAAGGAACTGAAGCAGTCAAATAAATGTAGTGGGGTAAAAAGTATATATATTTCTGACTGGTATTTGTGGAATAGAAGTTAAAAGTAAAATACTTATATGCATATATACATGTACTCAGTTACAGCTCATTAGTAGTAGTAGGGATAGATATTTGTATTTTTATTTATTTATTACCGAACTACAGCCACACTGAGATTACTCCACACATGTAATAATTCTCCACAGTACCATGTGATTTTACTCCTCTGGATGCAGTACTCGCCTTTTTCCATGAGAGAAAATCTCAGTGCGCATGTGCAGAGTGAGTGTAGCCGCCTCACGGGTGGAAACTGGACGTTTCGCGTTACCGCTACACCGAGGCCACCGCTGTGACACACACACTCTGTCTCCTGCAAACATTACATCGTTTATCAAACAGAGAGTTACCAGCAGGACGGCGCAGAGGTTCGGAGCTTTGTACGCAGTGACATGTCTACTGAAATGTGGCCATCAGCGTGAGTGCGGGTCGTTGTAGCTGCATGGCTCTTCCCAGGGATGCCATGAAAATCATAACAGCCGACTGAGGGACCGCTGCTCCTCGCTATCATAGACACGGCGGCGGCGGCGGTGATGGTGAGCGATGGATACTGGTGGAAAGATCCACGTTAGGTAGCGTTTGAAAGACCCAAGGAGAGCTGAACGTCTCAGTCGCACAGTTTAGTCGCCGCCTGTCGCAAGGATGGATTTCAACCGGATCCGGAGTATCATCACCAGATACGTAAGGGCCCCCGCCTGTCAACACTGTCACAGCTGTGTCCAAAATATAATGCATGTTTCATTTTTGTTTTTGCGCCTCTTACACATTACGACTGGCAGAGTGATAAACACTGATCATCTGCACTCATAAACTCACTGGAGCTGCCGTAGCGCGGCGCTGAGGCATTGACTGAGGGCTTTACAGTGTTTTTGTGGAGCTGAATGGGGAATGTGCCAGTAGCTGCTGTACAGATGCAGTGATGGCTGAGGGAAAAGGTAGAGTAGACACTAACTTGGCTGCCCCACTTTAGTTGATTTAGTGAGCCTGCATGCTAAACTCCCCCAAGGCTCCTAGTTGCTCTGGTCTGCAGAAGAAATAAATCCTAATCAACAAAGAGTGGAAAGGCCATGTGGGGACCCACACTGCACCCGTTTCCAGCTGGGTAGACCAATAAGTCATGCAGGTTAACTTGCAACTGCAGAAGAGAATTCACTTAGCAGGAAATATCCATTGGATGATGGTGAGCTGTAATTATATTGCTGGTTAGTCTGGTGTGAACAGGCAGGTGCCATCGGCCGCGTCCGGTTATCTGCCAGGACGGGAAGCAGCTGGCTGATGTGTGACTGAGTTAGTGTGTAGTAGGAACCAACTCTGACTGGCCTTTTGACGTTCATTAGACTGAGCACCTATGAACTACCAGCACTTCTGTGATAACAGTCTTTTATCCGATCTTAAAACTGGCGAGTGCTATGAAATTAACTTTGTCAAGCTTATGTAGTTCAACGCGTGTCAGTGTGTTTCTGCGAGCGGCGGACGAGTGACAGTCTGTGGGGAGCTTGATGGATGCTTAGCAGGGCTAACATCAGGGGAAATCAGATCCACCAGTGACGCAGAGAGGAGGAGGAAGGGACGGGGTCATTGAACACACCCCTCATTTCATCATCCTGAATCTTTATGAACCAGGCGTTAATCATTATTTCAATTATCCACATATTGATTTAGCATCGGAGAAGCGGTTGATGTATGTCTGGGTCTCTTTTAGTTGTGTATCACCAACTATTAACGGCTGCTGTGTAGAAGAACAAATATTACTTCATAGAAAGTGATCAGCCTGTGAGAACAGGAGGCCCAGGCCTCAGTGTAGCTGGCTTTCATTATTTTGCTGAATTTATAAATCTTCTTCAGCAATTAAAGGATGTTCTTTTAATTTAGTTCACTTTACCGCAGAAGGGTGAGTTTATGATCCTTCCACTTCATCTTGTCCCTTTTTATCACTCTGTCATTGACCGGTGGTTTGTCCTTGGTGCATTTTGTGAAGGGGGATTTTGTTACTCAACTCTGCTTTTCGTTTAGTTTATTAACATTTCACACTCAGGTCAAACTTTTTAATGGATGGAAGGACAAATTCATGGACTTCCTGGTTTCCATTATGAAGACAGAGACGAGCTGTTCAGAAATAACAAGAAGGGAACATGAACAAGTGATGAATGTTTACAAGACACAGACGTAGACTAAATACATCATAGACATCCAGTTTGTATAAAGACGGCCTGTGTTCAAACGAGAAGTTTGTGCTTCTTAATCTTCATGTGCACACTGTGTTGCCTGCTACACTTGTTCAAAATGATCCAGGACAGAACTGTGTAATGAGAAGGAAATTCAATTTTTCTGAAGGCAGTGCTTTTTGTCCTGCTTGTAGGCCGGTTTTCTGGCTCAAGAGAACACGCTGGTGAACTGAATTGAGTTTGCACATTTCAGTAAAATGTTTATTGTGAAGAAAAACAGTGTCGCAGTGTTTCGCGGTGCATGGCGTTTAATTGGGACATTTTATTTTGTAATAATCTAAATCTGTTTCCTCTGCTGGCGTAAAGGAATGGTTAAGCTCCCATCCAATAAGATGTATGGTATAATACGAGTGTGTGCGCACTTTGTTCTGGTATGTCAGCAGACCCTGAGCTAGGACATCATAGCAGGAAGAGATGTCATTTATAATGAGATTTATCTGTAAGATTACCTCCTGTGGTTTGAAGATATCCTGTTTGTATCGGTCAGTGCATGTGTATGTGTCCAGTGTCTCTGCTGCCTTCTCATCTGTGCCCTTTTGTTGTCTGGTATTAATAATAGAGATGGCGTGATGCCTCAGACGGGCGCAAACTGTGAGAGCTGCATGAGGTCATAATCTAGATAAGAGAGAGGCTGCAATGTGTGTGTGATGGTCATATTAAAAACACCTGTTACTTTACAAGGGCTTCAATATGACCTCTTATTTATAAAGATTGCCTTTTTATCTTTTACTTTCATATGGAAGCCTCTTGTGGTAGCAGTGTTTTGATTTATATCGGCATCGCGGCCGCTGTGTTCTCATATCTTCAGCTTGATTTACCCATGTCCCCATCAGTCTTCACCCTGCTTTGCATCTTATCTCCCAGTGTATAACTGTTATTCTTGCCAAGACCTCTCACCACCTCTGCAGATAAAAGAGAAAGCCCAGCGGTGTCTCCCTTTGATCAGAGAGGTGGCAGCAGGTCTTGGAGTGCTGGAGGACTTCAGGAAGGTTTCTAGCAACTTTGCAGCTCTCTCAGACCCCTGCCTGGTGTTGAAAGGCAGAACACCGCCTGCTAGATTACTGTGGGCCACATTAGTTCTCTCTGCTACAAACAGTTAAGGGCAGTCTATTCCTGTCCGCTGCCTCCCTCGGAGACGGGGCCCTGGCCGAGAAACAGAGGCTGTGGGTGACAAAAACACAGAGGACTTATGTTCGGCCTGAGCTGTGCCCGCTGGCCTGTTTATATCAGAGAAAACAGCCAGGTATCAACGCCCTGGCTCATAAGAATGATTTTATTCCCCACAGTGTGCCCTGAAGAGCTTTTGGTATAAGACACAGTTTCAAGCCCGTATTAAAGTGTAGTTGGCGTTAAGTGCAGACAAAATGAGAGAAAGGTTTTTCTAGGATGGCGATTACGGTGGTGTTAGAAAAAGGAGAGAACAGAGAGAGGGGAGAGAAGAAGTAGCACAGCTGGATTAAAGACTTATGTAACAGTTGGATTGCAGCAAGTCAAGTGGTAGAGAAAGCTTAAGCAACAGCAGAATACAAATGTCATTTTAAAGTAATATTTTCTCATTTGTCCCTTTTGTTGCAGGTATTTTATTTCCAAATTTATAACCAAAAGCCACTTACTGTGCTACGCTCCCTCCTCTTTATTCCATCTGTTCGTCACTGCTGCATTTGATGTTCACTCTTTCACAGAAACATAGAGAAAATCCTACATTTGATATTCAGTCTATACACAGTGATGTGGACCCTTTTATTTGCATTATGATCCTGCAGGCATTGTGTTGCAGTCTGTTGCTGTGTATGCTGTTGCTATGGCGATTAATAGCTAATGAACAGGTGATCTGATCAAGGTCTCAAGACTCCTTATCTCAAGCTCATGTTTTAGAAACAACTTCTACTAATAAGTTATTATATTTGTTATTATTAGTATTTTTATTATATTTAAAGTTTGTCTTTTGAAATTTACATAGAGAAGAAGATATTGTAGTACTGACTTTTGTCATGTGTAAATAAAAATCCATCAGTATAAACTGGAAGTCACGTAACCTACTGTTTTGTTGAGGTACATTTGTGTAAATGTTTATTTTCTGAAATGAAATTTAAATTTTGTCCAGTTTACACTGTTAAAGCATTCTATAAAAAATTTAAGTCATCTACCATATTACATATTTTACTTACAGTATATATTTTACTCTTCAAATTAAACTGGACATATATTAGCAAGCTAAAGTTAGCTTGCAACTGTTACAGCCTACACTCACTGGGTGTTACCATTTAATAGTCAATATTTGATCGTTTCAGTGTGAGAACTACTTTGTGCTGTGAAGCCTGTTTTATTGAACTTGTGTTAATGTGTACTTAGTAAACAATTGTATCTAGGATTAGAAGTCAAAAACAGCAATTGCAACCAGTTACAGATAATTGTTTCAGAGACTTTATATTATTTTATGCACATCCTGCTCTGGTATTTCTACATCCTCTGTGTGGTTGACATGAGTAGTTTGTAAAGGAGCTCAGTCAGAGACATTTGATCTCTGGATTAATGAAGGATACCTGCTCAACATGCTGTATAGCAGAGCACAGACACGACCGTTTGGGGCAGAAAGAAGCTACACATATCATGAAGACATGGTGGACAGATCACGGCGCTGCCACAGTCACTTTTTCACAACAGTTCCTACAGTCCAGTAAAGTGCTGTGGATCAGTGTATCAGTAAATGTCACGAACACTATACCAGCAAAGGTTAGAACCACAAACACTGTTGTGGTCACTGTTTTTGCTAATGTCATTTCTAATGATTGAGGGTGATGTGAGACCTGCCTGTTTGTGAACAGGCTGTTTCAGAGTTGTTAATAAGCACAAAGCACCGGTGTCATGCATCCAACCAGCCAGCCACTTTGTCTGATAGAATAATAGAGTGAGGAGGAAAAGTGGACCGGGGACTGATACGGATCAGTGAGGATTAATGATCAGATAACTACAAACCACAATGCAGTCTCTCTTTCTGTCTATCTCTGTCAGGGTGTGACACTCACTGCCAGGAGAAAGAGGGAACAAAGAGACGAGGCAGTGCAGATATGATGGGGATAAAAGACGGAACTGGGGAATTGCAGATTGGAAAGGGTGTGGTTACATTTTAAATAATTAAAGTTTTGTTGAAAACAATTAATTGATGTCCCACCATAGCTTTTTCTTAGTCTGGGTTGTGGTTTATTTAAATAATATGAATAAACTTTAATCATTTTGTATTTAATATTCCCCCTTCTTATTGCTGTGCTGCATTTATTATGCAAATTACATTCTTAGAAGACTGTATAATGATTGATAGGAAGAGCGTGCATTCAAATATTGCTGGTTGTTGTCACTGTTCTGTGTTCATTGATATTTCCCTTTAGTAACAGATTCACTGATTTGAAAATGCTTTCTCTTGCAGTTTTCAAAACTGTCAAATGTCTGTAGCAGTTTAAAGATGAAACTTTAAAGGTGAAACCATAAAACAACAATGGATGCAGTTAAAGACCAGCAACACACTTCAAGTAATATTTGTATTTGTTAGCAGCACTGCACAGGTAACTGTTTCACAACCTGTCCCATGTGCGGCAGGATTTTAACTAGGGTGGGATTGGTTGTATCAATGGAACCCCAGATTAGGATATAAACCATAAATTAAGCATAATATGGCTACTTTATTTCTATAGACTTTAAAAAAAAAAAGATTATTAATATGGTGTTGTGTGAGGTTATAGGATAATGCTATCCTTGCCAGCATAAAGTTAGCCAGAAATACGTAAGCTACGTTTGAAGAACAGGACCCAGGGAGTTATTTTAGTTTTTAGTTACTCTATATCTCTATCACAGATTGTATGTATTTTTATCTAGTTTGGTAACTTCCTGTGTATTCCTAAAATAACTCACAAGTGCTACATCGTTTGCTTAACATGTCAGCAACAGCTTCTGGCATTGTACCCCAGTCTCCTCTCTGTGTCTTTTTTAAAAACTATGTCTTTGTTTCTTTATTTAATTTGTGCTCTCCCTCCATATTCTGTGGCTGCCACTCATCCCACTTTAATCTCTGTCTCTTTTTCCGCTTGACTTTCCATCTCTTGCTCTTTCTCTTTCACTGTCTCTCTCCTGGTCATGTAACCCCCCTAATGTTTTGGAGGGGTCTCAAGCTGGCTCGCACTGTTTGCTTCATGTCTATTTTTATCTCACTGCAAAGCCCCTGCTGATCGCGGTGGATAAGTTTAGATATGAGGCTCTGAGCTTTTTCGCTCCTGCAGTTTTCTATGTTGACATAGTCGTCCTCTTGCAGATATTTAGTAAAAGTCACATTGGCCAACATTTTATCTTATATTTTACATCCTGACTTACAAGTTTCAAAAGTTTTACAAGACCTCTGAGAAGACACAAACTCTAAACAGTTAAAGTTTTGGTCACTGACAATGATGAGCTATTTCTCTGCCAAAATATCAAGGACACTGAAACCAGTGAAGCGCTGCTTCCACTGGAGTGCTTGCTCTAGAACTTTTCTGCTAATGGTCAACATTTCCGCTTTGAGCTGTGTCAGATAGAGTGCTTTGCCAAAAGCTACGCTCACACTGCCCACTCAGGCCAATGCATTTGGGCCATGTAAGAAGCCATGAAACAGCCAAATGTTGTGGTCTCTTAACTCTTGTTTTTGTCTTCCCATTATTTTGTTTAATGACGGACACCTTAGGAAAATGTGTGCTGTGCTACACTCAGCTTAGATGTAAAATAGACAAGATTAACTAAGAAGAAGGTTTTTATTCACATGATCCAATGTGTACTCTAATAGAATAAGTTTTTGTTTTGGACCCATATAGAGGCAAAAGAGTAACCAAAGGTTGGAGCAGAGAGGCCCGGCAGGAAGAACTCACAAGATAATCCACCCAATTTGCTTGATAAACCATTAATCAAACAAATATAGTTTGTTATTCAATAATTGATTATGTTACCATTTGTTTCACTATTAATGTTTTAATACTGTGAGCAAAAAAAGCAACATCACACTAAGCTACAGATAAATATACAGTACACTATGTATAGTTTGTACTCACTGTGCCTGGTGTATGGTTGGTGATTCAGTTAAATCAATGTGATTTGAAAAATATAAGCTAGATGATAGTAATTAGGTTGTGAATCGTCACTGATGACAGTTGCATTCAACTGTTTATATCTAAATATGACTCTCTTTCTATCAGTGTGTGGGGGAGGAGAACTGGGTGGACAGTCGGACGGTGTACATTGGGCATAAAGAGCCCCCTCCGGGTGCTGAGGCCTACATCCCTCAGCGTTACCCCGACAACCGCATCATCTCCTCTAAGGTGAGTGAGCCACAGCCCATGCTGTTCTTCATCACACTAGACAACCAGGTGGTCTCTTTTGTGGCCGCGTTGTGTGCCTGTTTTTATGTGTATGATAGTAATTTTGCTGTCACTCCCTCGCACAGTATACCTTCTGGAACTTCGTTCCCAAGAACCTGTTTGAACAGTTCAGAAGAATCGCTAATTTCTACTTCTTGGTCATATTTCTGGTCCAGGTGAGATTTTTTTAATGCATAAATGCTTATTTTAACATCTGTCTTAGTTTAATCTTAAAATACAACACTGATGCTCCAGTGAAATACTATACAATCTTTTATATATACAATCTTTACATTTTTTAAAGCAAAAATAAATAAAACATCTCAAATCTCATAAGGTTACTGTTATCAAGCAGTTTTGTGATAGTGATTTGTGATGTAGAATTGCTATGAAACTGACCCAGATTTTATTATAGTTGGTTTTCCATTGAGATATTCTGAGGACAGCTGCAGAAGTTTGACAACTGAACACTGACCCATTTTATGCATACAGAGGGTAACTAACCTGGATTTTCCAGTGAATTTTTGGGGCACAAAGTAAAGATAAGAATTTTTGAAGCAACAGTAAAATGACTTGTTATTGGATTTAGAGAAGCAGAAAACCAAATAAAGAAATTTGACAGTTTGGTGAAATAGACTTGGCTTTAGTTTGAACTCTGATATCTGTGCTAAAATTCATAGCAGTTCATCTGTTTAGTTGTTATATTTTAGATGTCACTAAGTTTACTTTACTAATCTTTCTTTCAGTTTCTCACTGAAGGTAAATGTGTAAATATTTCAAACTCGTGGCCTTAAATTAACTCAAGTTTGGTTGTCTCTGTAAACAGTGATGTACACTAGCTGATCTTATGAGCAGTGATTGCTATTTTGTTCCTGTGCTCATTGTTCCCTGATTTTAAAACCTGGACAATTATCCAAGATTAACGTTTAAATCCTGCACCTGTGTTTGAGGTTATTTGCATGGGGATTATCAGCATAATTTGAATTTATCAACATCAAATAATCCTGAAATGATGATTGAGACAGAAACTGCTTTTTCTATGAGAAACTACTGTATATTGTTAAACAACAGCAGTTGCTTTAGTAGATCTGAATGCAGTCCAGCCACAGTTTGGGGTCTTTGTGTGCTGCACTGTGTGTTTTATCAGTAGAGTGTGAAATACTGCAAATGCTTAATGGAGCAAACTGGGCATAGCACACAGCAGCTACGCTTGTTACTGCAAAACTGCTCCTTTCTTACATTGCTCTGCAGTAAGTGCAGAAGAAAAGCATAAAGCAACATTTAATCACTGAAATACTTTAAGTTAACTAGATTTGTGTTTGATTCCTTAGTACAAAAGTTTTTTCCTGTTGCACTTCCTTACTCAGCATTGCATTATATTATTTTCTCTCTCCTCTGGCTTGTCCCTGCGTCTTCCTCCCATCGTCTTCCTCGCATCGTCTCTCTCTCTCTCTCTCTCTCTCTCTCTCTCTCTCTCTCTCTCGCTCTCTCTTGCAGCTTATCATCGACACCCCCACCAGCCCAGTCACCAGCGGCCTGCCCCTCTTCTTTGTTATCACTGTCACCGCTATAAAACAGGTAGGACACACCTCTCAAACACCATAACTCCCAGCCCCAAATTCACTCTCTCTGCCAGACAACTGCTCGGTTATCTGTATATACACATTCCTCTCTCAATGAGAGGACATCCTATTGAATATGTCTGGTGATGTGAGAAATATGATAATGAATGTACTCCACTGTTAATCACTCTAGCTGAGGATCCCATGCCCCCAGGGAGATGCATCCTCTTTACTGTTTCTCTGTACTGAAGGATGGGGTACTATCAGTGATAGATGAAGCTGTTATGGCTAAGGAAGCCTTAGTTTCACTGGGACATAAATTTAAAACATGATGTGTTGGCTCGAAATCCAGGAAAGAGGTCACTAAGCTCAGGGAGCACAATGCTAAATAATTACAGTCTCTCCGCCTCCCTTTTGATCCCATGCTATGCTCTGACCCCAATTCTCTCCACAAAATAATCTATATTCTCTGTTTCTGCCCTGCCAACAAACAAATTGGCTTTTCCTTCCCTAACAATCTTGTTCTCTCCTTCTGCATTCGTCTTTCTGCATCTCTCTCAGGGCTACGAGGACTGGCTCAGGCACAAAGCTGACTGCTCTATAAATGAGTGTCCAGTGGATGTGGTGCAGCAGGGAAAGGTGGTGAGGACGCAGAGTCACAAGCTACGGGTAAGAAGGCCCACAGAACAGTGCAGCACCTGAGGCCACAAAGCACCACTGCTGTAGTGCTCTATAGCTGTTTATTCAATCTTCCTCTCTGCAGTTTTGTTTCCTTCCACTCTTAACTTTGCCACCAATTAATTTCCCTGAAACTGTTGTAGAGGAGCAGTCAGTGTCTCCTGACACACTCTGCAGAATCTCCTGCAAAATGCTCATAAGTTGGAATATTCCTGTCATCGTGCCCTGATATTTCTTATGTCATTCTGATGCAATAGCAGCCACTGTTTGGTAGCGTGGCTCAAATTATTTAAAATGCCTTATAATCCTTCTGATTTTTGATACTTTATATGGCTTTTTCTTCAGAAGGCATGTTAATGCTTTTTGCATTCTGTAAATGCATTTCTTTAAAGCATTTTGTATTGTCACTGATGGAGGCGTTCAAACTTAAATTGAATACTCATGCACTTTAGAAAATAGTACCAATGTTTATGACTCTTTTTTTACGATATCAGGACAGTGTGTGTGGAACTGACTATACATCAACCCATTGGAGTACTGTAGTGCTGTGGCCCATTTATATTTTGGGCAACAATTAATGTTTATAACACAGAAGAATAATCTGGTTGTAGCTACACAGTAAATTCATTGTTGTTTATGTTATTTTTTTAAGGAGTGTCATAATAATGAGAAACATACTCAATCACTGGACTGGTAAATATTATAAAAAATGTCTCACATATAACATGCAGTACTTGTTCTATATATAAGCCAATCAGACCTCCTTTAGTTTTATTTACTGTAGTCCTAGTCCTGAAATCAGAATTCTATTGAACTGATCTGAGCTTGTGTGTTTCTCCGGAGAAATCCATCTCACTTCATCCCTGCCTGAATGAAAACAGAGGTGTTGTGTAAGTGTCTTGCTCAGCACCTTCTATGCAGATGTCTAGTTATATGTCAGCCTTGTTCCACCATAGCGTTAAAGGGTATTTAATAGGTGCAGATACTGTACATCTAATTTCTGCTGTGTCTGCTGCTCCTGTCAAGTGTGTAGAGACTGTGGAACGTTGAGAGTCAACTTAAAATCAGGCTTCAATAAAGCTGCATTGTACTCTAATTTGAGTTATCTTTGCATGGCCGTTTTCCTCTCATTCTGTCGTTTTCTTTCTCTCTTTGTGCCTCATTCTTTCTGCCTCTCTCTCCATCTGCCTCTCAGTCTTCCAGCGGTGTCTGTACCAAGGTTTCTCACTTACGTAGATCAAACAGAGAGGATTAGAGTGTGCACTGGGAGCAGGAATAATGATGAATATATTAATCATGCAAACTCAGAGAGCGTGTGTCATGTCTCTGGTCACCGTGGAGATGGGATTTATCAGAGCTTAAGCTGCGCCGCTTGCATAATCTGTTATGCAACTTTTCAATCCTTTAAAAAAAAAGGACGGTTAAAGCACAACCGGATGATTAGCCGTAGGTCTGTGTGTCTTTTACTCGCTGTGTTTGTCATACTTTCATCAAAATGTGTCTTTTTTATTATTGATGTGAAAGCCATTACTGCATGTGTGATGTGTCTCTTGTGCTGTCAGGTGGGAGACATCGTCATGGTGACGGAGGACGAGACTTTCCCCTGTGACCTCATCTTGCTCTCCTCCAGCCGTCATGATGGGACCTGCTATGTTACCACTACCAGCCTGGACGGAGAGTCTAGTCACAAGGTGCCAGGATAAGTGAATGTGTTTTTATTTATCATATTTGATCCATAAATAGAAAACCCCCAAATTTACATGAGCCTTTAAATCTTCAGGGAATTAATCAGGTATATTAAAGGCTATGAACACTGGTACACAGTACAGTACATATAGTATATGTGGTCCAATAGCAACATTGTGAGAAAATAAAAAAAATACAACAATAGATGTGTCACACACATAATTTATTATGGACAGCTGGTCAGGTTTATGCAGCTCAACATAAGATTTGTGTTGATTTAGAAACTACTACTACTACTTTTTAGCGTTTGAGAATACAGTATAAATAAAATTCCAATTCCACAAGTTTGGTAAGCGGTTGTAACTATTACTAAATTAAAAATACCAAGTATTTCCTTGTTACATGTTTTTAACTATGTGGGTTTGCTGCTTTTTGTAGTTCTATGTGAGAGTAAACTGAATATTTTTGGTTTTGCTCTTTGGACAAACCAATCTGAAGAGGTCACTTTAGGCTTTATGAAAGTGTGATAGGAATATTTCACACTTTTCTGACATTTAAGCAAAATATGAATTTATCCAGAAAAAATCTGAAGGTTAATTCAAAAAAGAAAATCGTTCTGGCGCCACCGTGCTTACAGATTCACAGATGCTTATGTAGGTGATACACCCACATTTCACATTTTCATTTCTTCTCTCGTGTTCATGGATGCCAATCATCAGACCATATGCGTGGCTGAACAAACATGCACACACATACACAGCCACACAACACAGTGTAGGACAGAGTACTCCAACCACACACCTCATACATGCCCTGCAGCAACCCCCTGTTGTGCTCACTATCCTGGCATGCTGTTCTCTGCTGACCAAGGTAACGCTCTGTAACAGCTCCACCTTTTTGACTCATTTAGTCATTTAGAAAACCTGCTGGAAGCCAGGCTGAGGAGTTAAATGAACCCTGCTCTCGTTAGTGGCTGCCAGTGACATTTTCCTCTGTTGTCCTCTTCCTTTCCACCTTCCTCCACTTTTCTATATCAGACTTATTATGCTGTACCAGATACCATGGCCTTTAGAACAGAGCAGGAGGTGGATTCGCTACATGCAACTATTGAATGTGAACAACCACAGCCTGACCTCTACAAGTGAGTTTGACATTTTCACTGATGAATCTTTATACACAGTCCTGCAACAACCTCTTAGGAATGACTCTTCTTTTATTGCTACATCTTGATTTGGTTTTGACTTTTCTAGATTTGTGGGACGCATCAATATTTACAAGGACAAAGAGGAGCCTGTGGCTAGGTGAGTGTACTTTATTATCAGCAGGTTATTTTTTAATACCTCCATTTTAGTTTTCACAAGGCTATTTTTTTATAAGGTTAATGACCTGTCTGATGTAGAGACTGTAAAAGATTCTGTTTCGATCTTGTAGACCACTTGGAGCTGAGAACTTGCTGCTTAGAGGAGCCACACTGAAGAACACACATCATATTTATGGTAGTTTGTTGTCATTTCTGCTGAATGCTGTCGTGTGTGACAAATGGTGGAGCATAGGCAAATCATATTATTGTGTTGATAACTCTTGGTGTTTTCTCTCCTCTCAGCTGTTGCGGTCTACACTGGCATGGAGACCAAGATGGCACTTAATTACCAGTCTAAATCTCAAAAGCGTTCTGCTGTGGAAAAGTATGATTAATAACCCTTTCACTGCATGGAAAATGCCAAAATAATTTTTTTGAGGATCCTCCTGACCTTTACTCTCTCTCTTCGCAGGTCAATGAATGCCTTTCTTATAGTGTATCTGTGTATCCTGATCAGTAAAGCAGTGATCAACACTGTTCTGAAATACGCTTGGCAGTGGTCTCCTGACCGAGATGAACCCTGGTACAACCACAGAACTGAGAACGAGCGGCAACGCCATGTGGTTCGTTCATCAACCTCTACTTTAAAAACTAAACATTGACACTTAATCCCAAATCTCATTTCCCTAAAACCTCATAGCTGTTGTCTCTCTTCCTCCCTCTCACAGATTATACGAGCATTCACAGACTTCCTGGCTTTCATGGTCTTGTTTAATTATATCATCCCAGTGTCTATGTATGTTACGGTAGAGATGCAAAAATTTCTTGGCTCCTATTTTATCACTTGGGATGAGGAGATGTTTGATGAAGAGCTGGGAGAGGGAGCTCAGGTCAACACCTCCGATCTTAATGAAGAGCTGGGACAGGTACATCAGCACACATGCACAGAGAGACATTTAACACACAGAATCTCAATGCGAACTCCATAGACATGCCGTTACTCTGCCCCTCTTCCCTCCCAGGTGGAGTATGTGTTCACTGATAAGACTGGCACTCTGACTGAGAACAACATGGAGTTTATTGAATGCTGTGTCGATGGGAATGTCTACATCCCACATGCCATCTGCAACGGCCAAATCCTCAGCGCTGCTTCCAGTATAGACATGATTGATTCCTCACCTGGAGGATACAGGAGAGTAAGTGTGTGTGTGTTTCTGCAGTAAATAGGCTTTTTAATCCGGCCTGAATGGAAACTTGGCTGTGCTAACTTAGCTACTGAATAGAGATGGAGACAAGAGTAAAGGAAAGTAGCTGAAAATGTGAGGGAGACACGCTTGCAGATTAACATGTCACATTTTCATGCATGAGGACCATTAGAGTAATTATCTCTGACATTTTAATATAAACAAGTGTCTGCTTTGCTCATTTCCATTGCTGATTAACACAGTTTGGACTGTATCCAGTTCATGAACACTTTGACATTTTCCTTGTAACCTCTAAGTGTTTGCTGTGTCTTACATGGAGAAAGTCCTCCGGTGCACAGAAAAGTGATGAGGCTTGCGTTTTCTGGCGAAGGCAACAGTGGTTTGTTTAGTTTTAATAGAATAAAAATTGTGTAGTCAGCATGAGCAGCAGTAGCTACAATAGATGACCATAGAGAGAAAAGAGCACTCCTTGCCAAAATTAAAATCTGCAGAAAACATTTCTGGGAAATGTACTGATCAGAAGTACCACAGTATGACTAAAGAACACCGTCCAAACAATGGCAAGGAAAATGAGTAATACTTATTGAAAAAGGAGAAACTTTTTGGGAAGGCTATTTACTTTTTATTTTACTCCAACTTTTCAAAGTGTCACATGAACTAAATAGAAAAAAAGTCTTGTAATGTGTTCAAATGTTTCTGTATTTGTCTGTGTCTATAGGAACACGAGGATCTGTTTTTCAGGGCGCTATGTCTGTGCCACACTGTGCAGGTGAAGGAAGAGGAGACGGTGGATGGCATCAAGAGAGGTATCCACCAGGGCAGGTCCACCTCCTTCTACATCTCCTCCTCACCAGATGAGGTAGCTTTGGTTGAGGGAATGAAAAGGTAAACTCATTAAGATACACAATTAGAAATAAATATTAATGTACTTAATTGATAGTGCAGTGTTTTCAGTGTTTACTTACATATGTCTTTATTTGGTTGGGAAAAGTTTATAGTCTGGGGTCTCGCACATTAGCAAAACTTTGTTCACTGTTTAACCAATTTGAATGTGAACTCCTCAAAAGAAAATTGGAACATAGCATTAAAGGGTAACCTTATGTTCATTGTTTCATGATAAATCAAGTGCAAAGGAGTAAAATATACTGATTTTAGCCTAATACTTTGTTCAGACTGTCATTAGCTTTGTGTTAGTAACACTGTGTTGGCACCAGGATGTCCTGGAACACAGCACACTGGCCAAGAATCTCAGGGTTACTCAACAAAAAAGTGCCCTTGGCTCAAATTTTGCTGCAATACAGCCTGGTTATACAAATCATTGGCCAAGTGGGCACACTGGTAAAATACTTTCAGACATTAATGCCAGAGATGGAGGAGGACATAACCGCTGCAGTAAAAAGTAGAGTGTTAATACTTCCTTATAGTATTGTAAAGTGCCGTGCCGTTTTTAGTGTCTCATTAGCTTTACGACGTATTGATTTATCACTCAACCTGAACTTCCCGCACTGTATTTAATCTTCTCACCAGTGACTGAAGTAACATGCTGATAATAAGACTGTGCTGTTTTCAGTCTGAGCATAGCCTTGGACGTATGCCCCATCCTGGTGTTGCTCTCACATATTACATTAACTTATGTGAATAATGTGGTCGAAGTGTGTGTGTAAGCTGCGCTCTTGTTACACTAAAGGTGTCTGAACACTTTTAGTTTTTGCAAGTGCTCCATTAAATGAGTAATACTGCATAGTGTGCATGGATACCTTCTGTCGGACTGTAATTAATCTGTTTCCATCACTGTTGTTGCCAGGCTGGGTTACACCTATCTGAGGCTGAAAGACAACTACATGGAGATCCTCAACAAAGATGATGAGATTGAAAGGTTGGTCTGATAAGTGTCCTGTGGTGAAACCACAAAAAAAATGCAGCAAATGAGTTGTGTCCATACATCAGCTGCCTAGAGGCAAACAGTCTTTAGATTGTGTTTCATGTTTAATCTGACCACAAAAGATCGGTCACATTTTTAGAAATGGTTGAGTCAAATCAAAACGCGCTACCTGATCTGTGTGAGTGAAAAACAGCAAGACTCCATTTAATAGTGGTTTTGTGGAAAGTGTCTAATGTTGTGATCTGTAGGAAGTATTCATGTAACCACCATGCTCTCTTTCTCTCTGTGCAGTGGCCTGTCAATAGTGAGCTATTTTAGGGAAGCAGGGGAGCTGTAGATACTGTATGAGGGAGGTTTATCCAACAGATGTGAAAGCTTTCCAGGCAAAGGTTATAGTACAGTACATTACACTTACTGTTTTTACCCATTATAGGGAATTGGCTACACAGGTTAGAATGACCAAAACAGTTTAAAATCCACATCAGTGTGGCCCATTTTCTGTCGGTCTGTCTATTGCTCCAAAATGGAACAACCCCCCTGCAGCTGAAAAGTGGTACACTGGACCACAAAATTTCATGGGGAGCATCTTGGGCTGTGTCTCATTTCTCTCAGACCTCCCGTTGGTGTCCTATATATAAAAATAGGACCACAGTTGCCAATGGTTCATTTTAATATCAAGTATATGAGACAAAAGTTGTATATCACCCCTGAAAATAGGGAAGTGGGTCATATGAAAACTGAGCAACAACCTCCTATTAGCTTCCCCCAGCTGAAGTTAAGATGCATTTGAAAATGTTACTGATGTTCCGGGCAGAAACGGGTACTTTGGCTGCTTTTGGCTAAATTTGACTATCCATTTGAGAATTTCAGTCCTTATTTTGATTAACTGAAGTATTGCCTCCCTAATGTCCATTAGACATTTAAGGATAATTGTCAAAATTAGTAATAACCAAACAAAGTAATAATTTAGTTAGAAGTGCATGTGATGACAACTGCTTAACATACTTGAAGTAAATGATTAACTTTAGAAATTTTAGTAAAGAAAACAATTCACCATCAAATGTTTTTGTAGTGTAAATGATAAAGGGGTCATTTTAAGTTATTATTTATCAAACAGGCACTTTTGAAACCTTGAATACATGATTATGATCTGTTTTTGCTAATGTCCTCTTTTTCACATCAGCACTAACAAAACAGAACATAAAGTATGTACCTGCCAAAAATTAATGAATTGAGGAAAAAGGTCTTAGTCCACTTAAAAAAGATAATGTACAAGGAGAACTGAGCTGGCATTAATCAGACATTTTTACTTCATGGCAAGATTTGCAAAAACCCATCAAAGCAGGCTAATGGAAGAAAATTAGAAAGTTAATGAAAAGAGAACCCATTTTATTGCTAACAATGTCTCTCCTTCAGGTTCGAGCTGCTCCATGTTCTGAACTTTGACTCTGTCAGGAGGAGAATGAGCGTCATAGTCAGGTCAAGCTCAGGTAAAATGTTCCTTAAAACAGAAGTGAAACAGTTCTTTCATTTTCAATTCATTTTCTAAGACACAAATACACTTTAATGTTCTTTCAGTTTGTCTAAAATGTTTTTGTTGTGTGTGTCTGCGGACTTTAGGAGAATACCTGCTGTTCTGTAAAGGCGCAGACTCGTCCATTTTTCCACGGGTGGTGTCAGGGAAGTTGGAGCAAGTGAAAGCTCGGGTGGAGCAGAATGCTGTTGTAAGTACACAGAGTGTGACCAGTTTTTACCATAAATAAAAATCATTCATAATCATATGTGATATTTTACTCACTGGTTGTACTAATCATAGTGAAGAGTTAACTCACTTAGAATCACATACTAAGATGCTGAACTGCTGAAGACAGAACTGTTCTGTAACTTCCTTTGCACTTAAAATGCACTTTCTTATTTCTTTCTTAAAAAAAAAAAAAAATCTCATTAAATGAACACACTTCTCCTTTGCTTTGCTTTAGTTTTTCTCCTTGAGTTAGAGTTTTACTTGTTTTGTACCTCACTTGTAAGTCGCTTTGGATAAAAGCGTCTGCCAAATGACTAAATGTAAAATGTAAATGTAAGATAATTTGAATACATTTTATTGATCCCAGAGGGAAATTGGAGAAGACAAAAAATATAGCCCTCTCATATTAATTTTTTGAATTTACAATAGCTGCAAATAAAACAATACATCCAGTCTACCTTCATCTCTCTTTTCACTGTAACACTAGGAGGGGCTGCGAACGCTTTGCGTTGCCTATCGAAGGTTGTCAGTGGCCGAATATGAGGAGGCATGCCATCACCTGACTGAAGCCAAGCTGGCCTTACAGGACAGGGAGCAGCGGCTGGCACAGGCCTATGACATCATCGAAAGGGACTTTGTGCTTTTGGGCGCGACAGCTGTGGAGGACAGGTTCGTCATCATGGAGCAAGAGGGAGGGGACGTTAAAAACAGTTCATCGGCAGAGGGGCAGAAACAGTAATGCGTCACGGAGCCTTCTCCAAATTATTGTCATGACACATTAAGGAAAAAATATTCACTCTGAACTCAGAAGATAGGTGACTTACTACTACTGTAAGGTCTGTGTGACGTTTGTTTAATTTTGTTCTTCCCTTCTGCTACAGTTTCTATCCTCTATCACAAAAACATCTACTGTAAGACATCTTGTTTAAGACAAAGTACACTGCAGCATTGGTCCTAACTGATCGATCAGCTGCCTGACAGTTTGGCTTCCTAATAGATAAACTGGGGATGGGTAGGGACAGGGGTGGTCATGCATTGATAAGTTATCACCAGTTGGTAATTGATTGATAGAGGTTTTGATGGATGCTTTAACCTACCCAACTGGAGACAGAACTGTTATTGGTTTATTGATGCACAGGCTCCAGGAGAAAGCTGCAGACACCATCGAGTCACTGCACAAGGCTGGGATGAAAGTTTGGGTCCTGACAGGAGACAAGATGGAGACTGCAGCAGCTACCTGCTACGCCAGCAAGCTGTTCCGTCGCAGCACACAGATCCTGGAGCTGACCAAGAAACGCACAGAAGAGCAGAGTCTACACGATGTCCTGTTTGAACTAAATAGGACTGTTCTAAGACAACGCTCTATTTCTGGGTAATGGATAAATGGCAAAACTATAGCATGTAGTGTGCCACATCGTAAATGCTGCAGCTCCAACTGCAGTTTACAGCATGTTTACATTTCACTTTATGCCAAATCAGTAGAATTTCAATACTGTAGTTGTGTTCACAAAAATACCCCTTTTGAGTGTCCTGTGATATTCCAGGTTGTCAGTAGACTGCCTCGACTTTGGTCTGATCATCGATGGAGCCACTCTCTCTGCAGTATTAAAGCCAAACCAGGAGGGCGCCGGTAATGGCAACTACAGAGAAATCTTTCTAGAGATCTGTCGCAACTGTAGTGCTGTGCTCTGCTGTCGCATGGCACCACTGCAGAAAGCACAGGTGACAGAAGTTCACTTTCTTTTGTAAAAACACTCCAAGCAACCTACTCAAAGGCAAACTGCTTATACTGATTAAAATTGGGTTTTTGTGTCTGCAGATTGTGAAGCTAATCAAAGCGTCCAAGGAGCACCCAATAACCCTTGCCATCGGCGATGGAGCCAACGATGTCAGCATGATCTTGGAAGCACATGTGGGCATCGGTGAGCTCTAATTAATGACTCATTTAAATGATTTGTTGATAAATTAAACACATTTTTTTATTATTATTAGAGTCCAAATTGACAAGCATATACCTATAGTTGATATTTGAGACTAATATGATGAAGCTGCATGAGCCAATATGTTACACTCAAACACATATGTGTCAATGTAAATAAATATTTATTTAATTCTGACCAATGTATACTGAGGCAGGATATTTGTCAGTAAAATGTTCAATCATAGCAACACTAAATAGGAAATAAACAGAAATTTGAAATTGGATTAATTGAATAATAATAATAAACTGAGTAATACTTTCATAATACTCAGCTTACAGCTGTATAACCTCTTTTTCTTTCCTCAGGCATCATGGGTAAAGAAGGCCGGCAGGCAGCAAGAAACAGTGACTATGCCATCCCGAAGTTTAAACACCTGAAGAAGATGTTACTTGTTCATGGGCACTACTACTACATCCGAATTGCTGAGCTTGTTCAATACTTCTTCTACAAGGTACTAGATGAATGCTTTGTGTTCCCCAGTGGCTCACATTTTTTAATCACTACCACAGTTCCCAGTCCAACAGTGACTTACAAATAACCAGCTTTTGCAGCTACTCTGGCAGATTATGAGATTCATAAAACCCTGGTGCAACATTCGCTCCTGGATTCATGGCCATGATGATCAGTGTGGGTGGCTTCCACAGCAAGCACTACCCTGCCAACTGATTCATTTTTTTATTTATTTATATTTTGGCAGGCCGGCTCTTTCCGGCCCACTCAGTGAGCTTATACCACAATCTCTACATAAACAAAAACGTGTAGATAGTAGCATTTGTGCATCATTGAATTATCTTTACATGTGCTTGTCACAAGCTTATCAATTTATGTCCTTTTCTTCCCTCTTAAATCTTTGCAGAATGTATGTTTCATCTTTCCTCAGTTCCTGTATCAGTTCTTCTGTGGGTTTTCCCAGCAGGTAAGTGGTTTATTGTGTGTTAATGTTTCAATATGCAAGCACACTATGTAGTCTGCACATTACATATTGTCACAGTGTTAATGCTGTCAAAAAGTATTTTTCATTTGCTTTTAAAGCTGCAAAAAACAGAACCCGAAAAAATATATTTATGTATGCTGTGTGTCATATAAAGCAACTGTATGCAAACACATTTACCATAACAACTTTATGGTTGTTAATATATCAGATTTTGGAATTACAGCTTGTTCCAAACAAATCAGTTAATGCTGTTTTAAATACTAAAATGGCTTTTTATTTCTGGGTGTCTTATAGAGTTTGTGTTGTTTGTCCCTTTGCAGCCTTTGTACGACACTGCCTATTTGACGTTGTACAACATCAGCTTCACCTCACTCCCCATCCTCCTCTACAGTCTGGTTGAGCAACACGTTACCATGGAGACACTGAAGAGGGAGCCTTCCTTGTACAGGTGAGAAAAAAACAATTTGACCTAAATGCTCTGCTAGTAAAAAATGAGTGTTAGAATAAAATGTTTTGTGTTTTTTTTTTAAACCTGTCTCAGAGACATAGCGAAGAACTCTCTCCTCCGCTGGCCTGTTTTCTTGTACTGGACTTGCTTGGGTGTGTTTGACGCTGTTATCTTCTTCTTTGGTGCCTACTTCCTGTTTGACAACACCACTTTCACCAGCAATGGCCAGGTGAGCCTCTGTCTCTTTGCCAATAGAGGCATCGAGTTCTGTCGTTTGTGAAATGAGTAGAATGAGTCATTTGTGGATAAGTAATATAGAGTAAACACTGTGTTTACGACCACTCATCCATCTCCATTGGATTCTGATGAGCGAGTAGTTACGTGATGACATGGTCGCCATGATGTTGTTATTATGAATGTGTAACAGTAAGGTTTCTGTCCTGGGGCTGTAGGTCAGCAACATTGGATCTCTATTCATATCAACTACGCAATAGCATCTTTCTCTGTATCGTTAATTTGTATCATGTCAACAGTTTTTCTATTGCCTTTGGTCCTGTTTTTTAAGTTGAAACATCCTGGAATTCATTTTATCCTTTTGTCCTGAATCTTTTCTCTTTTCTTCCCCCTCCTTCTCTCTGCTTCCTTTCTCTTTATTTTGCTCTTCTTCTTTCTTTTCTTCTTCTTGTTCCTCAGCTTATGACCACCAACACACAGATGGTAAGCCTGTCTCCCTCCCTGTCAGCTCTCTCTCTTTCACACTCTTTTAGTTCCTGTTGAATTGTTTAAACTTTCAGTTTGACCGTTTCATCCTTTCTCACTTCACATCATCGATGCACTTTTCATTTTTATGTGTAGTTTTCTAGTGCACCATTATTCCCCTAATCTCTGTAAAGCCCTGAATCCTGTGCAGCACCTTAACAACTTTACTGACATAGTAGAAACCTTTAATGCTCCTCCCACATTAATCTTGTGTTTTGTTTTGTAGTAGATAGCGTAATAGTAGTATGTGCAGTAGTATAGATTATGATCAACATTTGTTCTGTCTGATGTCTTTGTGCATTCATGTGTGTGTTTTTTTGCTCATGTCCAGCTGTTTCTGGGGTTGTTTTTTAATTGTATTGTTCCAGCAGTTATGGGTTGGCCAAGTGGTCTTCTTACTGTTGATGAGCAACAACAGATTGAAATGAAACCTGTCACTATTTTAGTAATTCACGAGTGGGAATAAGTGAAGACATCAAACCAAAGATTGGAATCAACAGCTTGCTGTGGTTATTACATAAATTCCCCAGTTTCTTTATCTTGATCTTCCTCTGCCTTCACCCACCTCTCTCCCCCAATCACTATTTCTCATTCCATCTGTTGGTTGCTGATGTCTGCTTAAACGTTTCTAGGATTTCAGCAGATAGAAAAATTTGGATGCTAACAGGTGAAGTGGAAATATTTTTGGTTTACTGACCCAGACCTTAAACGTCTGATTTTATACCTCTCTTGGGGTTTAAAAAAACAGATCCCTGATGTTTCCAGAATGTGTAAATTTTTAAGCTGTAGCAGATTCTTGTTTCTGCCCTGGCTGATAATTTTGTGCTTAGAGCCTGTCTCTGGAACAACTGGTTTTGTTCTATAATCTGCCCTCGGCTCCTGTTTGCTGACGTACCTCTGACTGTCAAACTTGTAAAAACCTCCATGTCATTGGTTTGATTTAAACACATCTACTAGTCAAGCCAGACACTTCTGCTGTGAAACCAGCTAAAACTGCTTCCACATTTCAGTCACTACTCATAGACGTGTGCATGCACACAAACACATATACACAAATCCCAGCTAACCCGATAAAAAAACAAGACAAAACATTTGAAGTAGACCCAGGTAACAGATAGTCAGAATATGTCCTTCTTTGCGCTTCAGTCTTGAATTGAATCCAGCATTGCCGTACAAGTCCTCACTGGTATAGACTGTGGTGGACTGTGGTTGGTTAGAGCCAGCTATGGCTGGATTATATCAAACACCGGGGGTCCACTGCTAACCCACTTGGTGTATGTCTCCATATACCCAAGAGCCATATGTATAGAAATTACAAAAAAAGTGGATTTTGCATAATAGGGGACCTTTAAGAGAAAGACAATACTCCTTCCAAACAGCAGATATGAGGTGAAGGTGTCTC